>JAKUAN010000027.1:0-139452 GCA_030674715.1 Clavispora phyllophila
ACAATTTAACTAAGATCTTACATATACATTCGCCTAATGTGCTTCGACTCGTAATTTAGAATATCTGACTTTATTCCCATCGGACATGCTTTGAGTAAGAACCGCAGGGACAGGTAGTTTGGGCTTAAAACAGAATTGTCAAAGATCTTTTTTCAAGTGGAGTTTAGTATTCATGATGAAAACTGCAGAGACGAAAAATGAGCTCAAGAATTGCAGATGCCTATGCCTGCACGCATAGATACTGATATTTGAAATTACCTCTGGATATAGAGGGTCTTGCTCCTCATAAAATAGAAGTAAAAATATTTGATTACAGGTAAGCACTTTCTGTTCGCAATAAAAAAGGTTCTGGAGAAGTCGGGGGAAAATAAATTTACCCATGTATAATTTCAGCTGAGTGGGACTGCATATATATCCGCAAGTAAGATAACTATTGACTTGGCCCTAAACACCCGCGCAGCGTTACATACCATCAATGATACTTCAACTACTTTCGACTAAGCTCCCATGAATAGGTGCCAAGCAATTTCAACACAGTGGTAGTTTTGAAATACGTCTGATAAGCTTGATAAAACCCTATATACATGACGAAGGTGGGCCAAAATACTGAAAACTCTTGACTCAAGCAACTGTGGTATATGCAAATGCGGCAGAAGAGGTGCTCGCTGTACACAACATGCCCTCTGTTGATTTGTTGGGTGCTTCAAGTAAGAAGATGGAGGGGACCACAAATTTTTTGAAACGTTTCCCAAGTTCTTGACCAACGCCATCTATTGTACTCTGGAAGGTTAAAATGTTTTGTTCGATGGATTAAGCTAAGCTGTTTCTGCTTCTTATTTCAATCTTGTAATGATAAAATAAAACCGCACCATACTAAGCTGCCGTGGAATATAGCAAAGTGAAGAAATTAAGTTTAGATTACATAATCCAGCTTCACACAACTGTCACCCCTGCTCCTTCGCCGTATCGGGAGATTTTATTGAAAGCTCATTGAGCCCGGATCAATCTTGAACGAAGTGACAGTACTCTGTACCGTTAACCCTGCTGTAACAAGTAGTTAAACAATTATTTTGTACGAAAAAAATAAAAAAAATTAGTTTAGAACATAAGTACGTTACACAAAAAGGCCGCATCATAACTCGTTAACCTCAATCATATCAAATGATTAAGCGTTGTCAGAAGAAGAGTTGGAGAAAATAGCCTTCTCCTCATCTCCATTCTCCACATGGGAAGAAGAGAGCTTACCTTCCAATTGAGCATCGCTCAAAATTGGAATAGTAGGTTGCCAGTTCTTAGTCTTCCAAGCTGGAATCTTGTCGTCCCAAATTTGAGCGATTTCTTCCAAACGCTTACCCTTTGTTTCAGGGAAGAAGAAGAAGACATGAACAAACATACATGCACAGAACACAGCGTAGATGATGTAGGTCTTCCAGGTGATGTTTCTGAATGAGGAGGGAGTGAACATAGCAATGGCAAAGTTAAAGATCCAATTAGCAGCCGTAGAGACACAAGCACCTCTTTGTCTAGATCTGTTGTCACCCCAAATTTCAGAACAGTAACCCCAGATACCCACACCCCAAGACATAGCGAAGGAACAAACGAAAAGGTAACAGCACGCAATAACACCCTTGGCAGCAGCCTTGTGCTTGTCTGGAATAGTAATTCTGACAGTGTCATTACCTTCATAAACATGAGGAATGGAGTAAGTAGCCAAAATACCAGCGACACCAAATTGCCAAGCCATCATAGCAGCGGCACCACAAAGCAAGATAGTTCTTCTACCAATCTTGTCCAACAAGTACAAACTTGGGACAGTGACACCAGCATTAAGAATGTACTGAATCAAGGAAGGAATCAAATTAGTGTCACCGTTGTAACCTGCCATCTCGAAAATGTAGACAATGTAGTACATCATGACGTTCATACCCGTCAATTGTTGCCAAACTTGAGCAGAAATGGCAGTGACAGTTCTGAGTCTGTACTTCTTGGAGAACAAATCGGCGTAACTGAAGTTCTTGGCATATTCATCGAGAAGCAACTGCTCCTTAATCTCAGAGATCTCAATTTGCACATCTGGATCATCATGGTTACCCTTAGCTTGAATTCTGGCCACAATCTCTTCGGCCTCGTCCCAGTAACCTTGCTTGGCCAACCATCTAGGCGACTCTGGAATGAAGAAGAGACCGATCAACAAAATAAGACCAGGAACGATTTGAACACCCCAGGAAACTCTAAAGGAAGCTTTTCCATCGACATGCGACATACCGTAAGCGATAAGGAACATGATCAAGATACCAAGAGTCACAGAGAACTGGAACATACCACCAATCAAACCTCTAATCTTTCTAGGAGCAAGCTCGGATCCGTACACAGGACTGACAGAGGAACCGAAACCGACACCCCAACCAGAAATAATACGACCGATGATCAATTGTGCTCTGTTTTGAGACGAACATTGAATAGCAGCACCAACACACCAAAGGAAACCACAGATAAGCAAGGAAGCTCTTCTTCCAAATGGCTCGGAAACGAAGGAGGAGGAGATAGAGCCAAAGAAGGAGCCCAAACTCATACTAGCAGTGATGAAACCTTGAATCACCGACAGAGGATGGTGAAAGTAGTTCAAGTATGGATTTTGTCCAACGAAAATGGACATGGACGAGATATCGAAACCGAACATCATACCTGCTATACAAGAAATACCAGCACAGAAGTAGACATTGTAAGTGTTTGGTGTCTTATCAAGCCAGTTTCTAAGCTTTAATGCTGAACCAGCAATCTTTTCTTCGTAACCCATAGTTGCGAATAATTGTAAATTGAATTTGCTTAATGATGATAAAATAAAAAGGCAATTGGTTTTTTTATATTCCAATTTGTTTCCCCGCAGGCTGCTTGCCTATTCCGTTTACTAATAATTTTGTCTCCAGTTTTCTCCACACTGCAAAACGAATGCACCGACAGCAAGCGTAACATCTTGCACTAGCTGCATGCATTAAAAAAAAAAAAAAAATAAAACACGGCGTGTATGCAAGGAAAGACGGAAAAACCAGAGTTTCACCTGGTAATGAAGCTTTATTTTTTTACAGATGTAAAGTGAACAGTTGCTGATGAAAACTTTAGCAAGAGTGTCCAAGAAGAAATACCATTTTTTTAGGTGGATTAATCTACTCTGGAAGAAAAAAGTTCGCAAGGGAAGCCGCACGTACATGCCGATGCACTCCAGAAGGATAATTTCGTTACCCCGCCTTCCAGACAGGCATGCATGATTAGTCGCGCGCTCAAGTGTGATAATCCGGGGAAGGCCGGTGAATGACGCAGCCTAAATAAGGTCCCCCCGGAATAAAGCCTATCCTCAATTCATCTGTGAAGTGAATCGTTTATTTTAATACTTGTTGCATCTACAGATGATTACATGAGCGCCGAGAATTTGCTTGCCAAATGTCAATTACTCAAGCTGTATTTGGTTGGTCACAAAAAACCAAATTCCGGTACGTAAAACAAAATAGAGCCGTACGTGATACATTCCTCTGATTTGTGTCATTCTGAGAAAAAATTTAAACGGAGGCATGCGCCGGCAAATAATGTGTGTTCTGAAATACAACCAGTTCGAGAGTTTTGCACACAAAGCATTTTTTTTTGCGACCCTCGGAAGTTTTTATCGCACTTCCCCTCGGAATTAATATGGACGGTGGCTGCCCTTTAATTGCGATCTTGGGGCGAAAAAATTTGGGCGGCCGTGCAAGAATATTTGCACGGGCTGAACAAGAAATATTGAACGCTCGATCGGTATTTTTGCGCGGATCCCGAGATAAAGTTGGACCTTCTTATCATGTAATGTTGCACTACAATGTAAATAAACTTGCACCTCTCAATTAAAATCATTTTTCCAAAAAAATAAATCACCATAAACTAAGATCAATTACAAAGGCTCCCTCCGCAAGCATTTTCCCATGCATTAAAGAGAGTGTTGAACATTCTTTTTGAAGATTTCGATGGGAATGCTTTCCCCAGCATCGCGGATACGATTGCCTAGTTCTTCGCCATCCTCATATTTCCTTGTTGACATTCTTGACTTCAACTGATTCCAGAAACATTCAATTGGGTCAAGATCAGGAGAATGAGGAGGTAAGTATTTGAACATGATGGTAGTTTAATGATTACAGAATGCGAAACCTTTTTCCTTTGTCATAACCCAGAATGTTACTGACTACGGAAAAGCCCTAATCCACTTCTCATATTGGAGAAAGTTAATCTTAAATGAGAAATGAATTTTGTATAAATTGGCCGTCCTGGGATTCAAATTAAATCATTCGTACCGTGTAACATAACATGAGAAGAAGGTCCAACTTTATCTCAGGACCCGCGCAAAATTCCCTTCGCGAGCGTTCGATATTTCTTGTTCAGACCGTGCAAAAATACCGGTCGAGCGTTCAAAATTTCTTGCGCGGCCGCACAATTTTTTTTCGCCCCAAGAGCGCAATTAAAGGGCAACCACCGTCCATCTTAATTCCGAGGGGAAGTGCGATAAAACTTCCGAGGGTAGCAAGAAAAATGCTTTGTGTGCAAAACTTTCGAATGGGTTGTAGCAAGAGCTACATTCCCCTGCTAGAGCACGGTTGCGCGAATTTACGTGGGAAGTTTTGATACAGGAATGACATGCAGCAGAGGGACATTCGGTTGCGACACATCACCTCAAAAGAGAAGAGAATTCCAGCAAAATATGGTTTAGAAATTGAAGTGTAGAACGTATTGTTCGTGTATTTGAAACGATTTTCAAAAGTTTCAGAAAAGAGGCATTTGAGACCTAGTTTGTGCTTGGAATTACAAATAATGCGGTAACTAACTTTGTGCTCCTGTAGATACATGGCGTTCCCCAAGTTGCACCCCTGGCATACAAGGGCGAAAATCTGCGAAGCGGACATTTCGGGAAAATCGTTCTGCAGGAATCAATATTACTAAAGAAATATACGCTTCATATCTGCGGGATGGTTTCCTGTAACCTAAACCGGAAAAAGCACGGAGGTACTTCCGAGGTGTATGAAACGACCAGCGTTAGCTGCATGCATATGTGCAGTTTAGGATGAGGATACCTAACATGGCTCGAGTCACGCAAGACAAGGGCCTATGACTCGTATTCTTGAGTAAGAGATGCACCCATATGTATAGCCATGACAGAGATATTCGTTATGAGAATGATCACAGCCGTTTAGTTTACTAACCACCGCCTAATACAATGAAGTTTTATCTTCACTTACGCACACGGCACGAACAGAATTACCTGTATGGGATACATGCACTCCAAAAAGCCTAGGCATCAATTTTCCGTTCTAACCATTCTGAAGTGGGTGGCGACAGCAGGTGAAACAGGGCATTTTTTTTTTCTATCAGTCCATGGTCTGATTGTATGTCCATAAATTACGAATTTTACAGAATCTGGTGATCTTTATGCGAGCATCTCCAAATTAATTTGACTAAATTATTTATGGAATGTGCCAATTAGTCGGATTATCAAATGGTTCGACGGGTACGATCACGCCAATTAGGACGCGAGAATAGCCGCCGACAGCCTCACAATAGAATTAAGTCATATTTACGAGAATGCACTCGACCTCTGCTCGAATGTATTGTGAGCAATATTTGCAGTCTGGCCAGCCATGGTAACTTGTAGGGCTCTTCGGGCTCGAGTATTCCGGAAAAATTACTTCTCGGTACAGTTCTACATGCTCTGCGCGCATTTGTACACTCGTTCGTATCATTTATTCATATTAAAAGTCCACTAAGCATGCTCCTTGAGAAGGCCTGGATACAACAATGGCCGAATCTAAGCTCTCCTGGGAAATTCCAGGAAATTCCTTCTTGTAGTAATTTTCAGTGATGCTTTCAATCAATCCGGGCAAACGATCAACCGTGGTCAAGTGAACAATAGATCCTCCGAAACCTGCACCAGTAACTCTGGAACCGTACGCTCCACTGGCAGTTCCCAAAGCACAAAGAGCATCACAACCAGGAGCAGACGCCTGATTGAGCTCTTTAGTAGACACCTGAGACTCGATCATCAATTTGCCAAACGCGGTAAGGTATTTTTTCGAGTCACCGTCAAAGTGTCTCGCAAGAGAAATGGTCTGAAGCACTCTCAAAGAGTCGCTATAGACGTGCTTGCTTCTTTTGTAAAGGTTAAGCTTTTCGTAGCGAACAGGGAATTGGCTCAAATATCTCTGGTGGAACTGTTCCGAAGTGAGACCCACCGCCAGGGCAGCTTCTGCCGTAGTAAAACCTTCTCTTTGAGATTCAGAGTAGATGGAGTCAACAAGCTCAAGCATTTCCGAGAGACGCTTAATACCCAATTCGATATCTTGGCCATCCCAAGCGGATTGCTGCAACTTCTGTGTAAAGTAAGCATCGAACGAACCTCTCAAAGTTGCGGTGTCTAAGTTAGAGTCCTGCTTGACATCCAAGCCAAACTTATGAGCAATCAAGTCGGCAGCAACAGCCACTTCGACAACACGCAAGTTGTAGTTAGTTGGCGCAGTTTCGGTCTTGTTTGCGGTGATCAAAGAGTTGGTGACCAAGAAAATGGTCTCTGGGTCGGTTTTGGGAAGCTCAAATGGGGTAGAAGTGAGCTCTGGCTTGAACAGGATCAAAAGAACATTGTTAGGCTCTCCGTTGACAGAAGCACACTGGTCCATTCCTCCATTGTTCAAGCCTACGTAGTGTTCACTCACGACAGTGATTTTGGTAAGATCCTCTTTGGAAATCTCCGTAACGCCGTTAACGTACAAAATAGCCAAGGTGGCACAGATGCAGAAGGCTGCAGACGAAGACAATCCTCCTCCGGTTGGAACAGTACCATCAAACAACGCGTTCAAGCCCTTCAATGGCTTCTTTCCTCCATCCAAAAGGTGAGGGTGAGATTCGAGAATGTACTTCTGTGCCACAATGACACCGCACTTGAAGTAATCGCCCCAAGATGGGTTCGACTCGTCAATCTTTACAAACGATCCATCCTGTGGAAGTTCGAATGATTTCTGAGTGAACTTGGGGTCGGTGTTGTTAATGGTGATGGTGGAAGTTCCCGAAGGCGCAAATGGCGCAATGACATCCACCTCAATAGCCATGGGCAACACAGAAAAGTGACAATAGTCGATATGCTCGCCGATCAAGTTCACTCTTCCTGGCGCTCTAGCGATAAGCTTAGCATCTTGGCCGTAGATTTCGGAAAACTTTTCCTTGATACGGTTGTAGCGGGCAAGCTGAGATTCCTTGTTTGAGTAGAAGGAGATGTCGTTTACGGTTGGTACCAAAGTCATTTTCTGTTTTCTGATGAAGTGCTCTGTTTTAGGAAAGACAAATGTCGGATTATTTTCAGAAATTATACCTTCCGACGGCCTGCGCGATTCTGACGGGACGTGTCTCGAGACTACGTGCATCATATGTGTGCATTATGTGCTTTCATTTGCATAATGGTCCGGATACGGTTATGTCTGTACACACTAATTGGGGGAGAGGGGGGCGCCAACCGCTGAAGGTTTGCATGCACCTGGCACCACTTTACGTGCATGCACATACTAATCCGGGGCCCCACACCCTGAGGATTTGCATGCACCTGGCCCCACTTTACATGCATGCACGCACAAATCTGGGACACCCCCGAATGTTTGCTTGCAGCTAACCCCACCTTACCTGCATACACACACCGCTAGCTAGTAATTACCCCACTATATTGTCATATATGCATGACAATCAAATTCTCCTGGAAATGTAACCGTGTGAGGTCATACTGTAACCACGGATAAGGAAGGTTTATTCTTAAAATGCATCGTATGCTATTTAATGCATTCCGCAATACGCACGCCCAACGGGTGGGGCACGTTAGTCCTATTTTTGTGGGGGTATCTCGCGGGGTTGTTGAATCTCACCAATTTGTTTCTTTATACTGAAAGTTTCTATGGCGAAATACATCTTGGTCACCGGCGGTGCTGGTTACATTGGCTCTCATACTGTGGTGGAGCTTGTCCAAAACGGTTACAAGGTTGTGATTGTTGATAATCTCGTTAACTCCAGCTACGATGCGGTTTCTAGGATTGAGTACATCGTGAAGCAGTCTGTTCCTTTTTTCAACGTTGACATTGCCGACTACGAGGGACTTCTTAAGGTTTTCCAGACCTATGACATTGGAGGTGTGATTCACTTTGCCGCGTTGAAAGCGGTGGGGGAATCCACCAAGATCCCATTGGAGTACTACGAGAACAACGTGGGCGGAACCATCAACTTGCTTAAGGTGATGAAAAAGTCCAACGTCAAGACTATTGTGTTCAGTTCCTCCGCCACGGTGTATGGAGATGCTACTCGGTTTGAGAACATGATTCCCATTCCTGAACATTGTCCAAATGACCCAACAAACCCCTACGGAAAGACAAAGTACGTGATCGAGAACGTGTTGAACGATTTGTACTTATCGGACCCAACATGGAGGGCTGCAATCTTGCGTTACTTCAACCCAATTGGTGCCCATCCTTCGGGTCTTATTGGTGAGGATCCTTTGGGCATTCCGAACAATCTTTTGCCATACTTGGCGCAGGTGGCCATTGGAAGAAGAGAGAAGCTCTCTATCTTTGGCACTGACTACGACAGCCACGACGGCACCCCTATCAGAGACTACATCCACGTTGTTGACTTGTCAAAGGGTCACATCGCGGCTTTGAACTACTTAAACAAGATCGAGGCCGGTGAAGGTCTCTACAGAGCTTGGAACTTGGGCACTGGAAATGGCTCCACTGTTTTTGACGTTTACCATGCCTTCTGCAAGGCCGTAGGCCGTGAATTGCCCTACGAAGTGGCTGAAAGACGTGCGGGAGACGTTTTGAATTTGACTGCTAATGCTCACCGGGCCAATACTGAGCTTGGATGGTCTGCAGCTTTGACCATCGAGGACTCGTGCCGCGACTTGTGGAATTGGACTACGAAGAATCCTTTTGGATACCAAACTGAAAATTACAGCTGGAAGTTGTTCGGCGAGGAAGGCTCGCACCGCAGCAGATTGCACACTGTCTCTTTCCCACAATCGGATTTTGAGGTGTCGATTGCGAACTACGGTGGTGTCATTCAGAGCATCAAGAAGCTGGGCCACAACTACGTTACCGGCTTCGATGACCTCAAGGGCTACAAGGATCCTCTGAACCCATTCTTTGGTGCCAACATTGGCAGAGTGGCCAACAGAATTGCCGGAGGAAAGTTTTCCATCGGAGAAGTCGAATTCAATTTGTCCAAGAATGAAAACGGCGTTACTTGTTTGCACGGCGGTGCCGATGGCTTCGACAAGAACTTTTTCCTTGGTCCCGTGGTACGTAAAGAGGGCGAGGAAGTTCATTTGGACTTCGTTTACGTTGAAAAGGACGGCTCGAACGGCTTTCCTTCCGACTTGGTCACTCACATTAACTACACGTTGAGCCCCAACGGCGTGAAGATTGAGTACGAGGCTGAGATCCCCCAGTCATCTCCTAATGATGCTACCCCAGTCAATTTGACTAATCATTCCTACTTCAAGGTCAACGACAATGATGTGATTGATGGCACCACCTTTAAGTTGGCATCCAACAAGTTTTTGACCGTGGACAAGGATCTGTTACCCGATGGAAATGTTTCGGAAGCACCAAAATCGTTGCTTTCTGGTTTGTCTTTGCTGTCGGACGAGTCTTTTGACAACTGTTTCGTTTTGGAGAATGACAATTGGAAATTGGATACCAGAGATGACAAGCTTGTTAAATTCGCACTGGCTTCGGATGATAAGAGCGGTAGATCCATCGACTTTTACACCACGGACCCTTGTTTCCAATTCTACACTGGCGATGGAGTATCCCACAAGAGCTTCAAGCCTAGATGCGGATTCTGCTTCGAACCAGGAAGATACACCGATGCGATTAACAACAAGCAGTGGGTTTCCCAAACCCTTTTGAAGAAGGGTGAGAAGTACGGTTCTGTTTACAAGATCGAATTTTCTTAGGACAGAAACGTTGTTCTTCCTACAGCTCACCCATCCCCCCAAAAAAAAAAAAAAGAAAAAATAGATAGACCTCGTGCTGAAAATTAAAAATAAAATTAAAACTAATAGAATAAATGACTCTACGTGTAACTTCAAGCCACCTATGTATTAATGCGTTCTAGAAATCTCATCTCTGACAAGATCCACTATTCCATCTTTAAGTGAGATCATTTGCGTCCAACCCAAACTTTTGATCTTGGTGGAATCTACCGAGTACCGTTTATCGTTATAATTGCGATCTTTCACAAACGTCACGAGCTGCGAGTAATCAGATGCAGTATTCCCAAACTTCGTTTCCAAGTACGAATCTATTATCATCTTAACAATGGATATGTTCAGGATTTCGTCTTCTGTCCCGACATTGTATACGGATAAATTCCCGTTTTCTTGTTTGTGGACTGACTTTAACACCACGTCGACAGCGCGGACAAAATCGGACACATGAAGATACATCCTCGTATATTCCCCCAGCCCATGTAGAGGAATCTTCTCTGAATCGTCAAGCTTTGTTCCGCTCTTCACATTGCGCAATTTTTCCAAGCATACAGATACTAGTTTTTCCGGAAACTGGCGGGGTCCATAAATATTGTTCGGCCGGATTATCGTCACCGGCACATTGAAAGACTTGCAATAAGCGTTTACAATCAAATCACACGCGGCTTTAGTGGCAGCGTAAGGCGTGGAAGGGCTCAAAGCCATTTCCTCGGTAGCACATTCTCCAGGCTCTTGTTCACCGTAGACTTCATCCGTGGAAATATGCACAAACCTCATTTGGGTGCGCAACTGCGGGACTCTCTCTAACAATATACGGTAGCACTCAAGCAAGTTTTGTAGACCAATCACATTGTTCTGCGTGAAGTAGAGTGGGTCGTTAAACGACCGGTCGACGCAGCTTTCAGCAGCAAAATGGAGAATTGTCTTGATTTGAAACTGATCCCAGTTGGTTACCACAAACTCAAAGAGTCGCGAGTAGTCTGCAAGATCCCACTGTAAAAGGCAAAATTTTGGGTTTTCGAGCGCGTCAGCTAGATTCTCCGTCAGATGAAAGCAGGCATACGTGAGTTTGTCTATGCATATGACACGTTGTCCGGGATATTCCTGCAATAGGAAGTCGATCATGTGCGACCCAATGAACCCTGCTCCTCCAGTAACAAGTATCGAGGAAGTCATTGGGAATCTCGCGTTAGAAGGGCCCAAAATTCAGACGTAAAACAGTAATGTGGGAGGAAGTGAGGGGTTGTTGGGAAAGTGAGTTGCAGTCCGCGTGGATCGGTTATCATCAATCCGAAAGGTGGAAAGTGCGTCTTCTGACACGGTATACGAATGAGGAGATTTAGAGCGTTGCAGGCTTGTCTGTCAGGGTAACACAGCAGGTACAGTATACCCACGCAAGCCGACATTTTTATCCACCCTCAGAACAGGGCTTCTGTGAAAACTCTCGGGATGACCGAAGTTGCGTTGCATTTACCCGCGGCACATACAAAAATTCCCGCGCACCCCACTCCAGCCCCCGGTTTGACGTGCGCGGCGGTTTAACATTGCACCTGCAATATCCGGATCTGCATCTGCACTCATACCTGCGGACACGCGTGTCACCTGCTGTTGTAGCATCTGTTCTTAATCGGCCGGTGTTCTTCCAGTGGCTGAAACTCGTCTCTTTTCCCACGCCCGCCACAAATGTCTGAATTCAGCTTCACTGATCATTCTCACAGAAGATACAACCCTCTTACGGACACTTTTGTCCTTTGCTCGCCTCATCGTGCCAAGAGACCCTGGCAAGGTGCCCAAGAAGAGGCATCTAAAATTGCTCTGCCTCTGTACGATCCTAAGTGCTACTTGTGCCCAGGAAACGAGCGTGCTACCAACGGCTCCAATCCCAAGTACACCTCCACCTACGTTTTTCCCAACGACTTCCCTGCAGTCCAGCTTGATCTGCCCGACTACAACGGAGAGAATGAAAAGGACGGGAATCTCAAGAGCAAATTGCTCCAGGTGCACAGCGTGAAGGGAAACTGCTTTGTCATCTGTTTCAGTCCTAACCATGCTCTCACCATTCCTCTCATGGAGGAATCTGCCATTTGCGAGGTGGTGAACACCTGGCAAAAGTTATACTTGGACACTCAGCAGGAGCTGGTGGAAGGCAAGGCCCCATACAAGTATATCCAAATTTTCGAGAACAAGGGATCTGCTATGGGATGCTCCAACCCCCACCCTCACGGCCAGGCGTGGTGCTTGGATGTTGTGCCCACCGAGGTAAGCCACGAACTCCACAATATGGAAAAGTACAAAACAAGCAACGGATCTCACTTGCTCGGCGACTACGTTCAGCTCGAGTTGGCCGAAAAAACCCGTGTGGTGGTGGAAAACGACTCCTTTGTGGTTGTTGTGCCATTCTGGGCGTTGTGGCCGTTCGAAACCCTTTTGATTGCCAAGTCCCACTTGCGCTCGCTTGCGGACTTCCTGGACAAGAACAAGGCTGACCTCGCGTCCATTATCAAGAAGCTTACTACCAAGTACGACAACCTCTTCCTCACTTCTTTCCCTTACTCGATGGGTTTGCACCAGGCGCCATTGGTGGCTACAGAGGAAGAAAAGAACAACTCTTGGTTCCACATGCACTTCTACCCTCCTCTCTTGAGATCGGCGTCGGTCAAAAAGTTCTGTGTTGGGTTTGAGATGTTGGGCGAGGCCCAAAGAGACCTCACCAGTGAACAGGCGGCCGCTAGACTTCAAGAGTTGGACGGTGAGGTCCACTACACCCAAACTCTTTAATCCTATGGCAAAAACTCTTTGCTCACCACAAAAACGTTATACGCTCATTACGCAAGAGTTCTTCAGATAGATATAGATACATGCTTTAATCAATAGACATGATAAGAAACAGAGACGCATAGTGAGCACACTGGGTCGAATGGACTAGTAATTGACTAGGAATAACACTGGTATTTGACTTTCAATCAACTAGTGATCGACCAGTAATTCACAAAGTAGATTACCCCTAACAATAGTCTACAGCATTATTCATAATGGTGTTTATTAATTACCTCCAGCTAGTTGGTAAGCTGAGCATCGTTGCGAATCGACACATTTCCAGTGCCGGCAAAGTGCTGATGTTGTTTCTTCTCTGTTGGTAATTCGGTGGAGTCATGTCCAAATCCTCCACCACCCGGTGTGTTGATGACGAAACGGTCTCCTGCAGCGGCTTCAACCGTAGCCTTTCCTCCGACATTAACCTTTCTGGAACCAATCACGTTTCCGCTTTCATCTTTGATGGAACGAATCCAAATGTTTAAGCCACGCTCTCCATCACAGCCTCCCTCCAATCCATGCGGAGGAACAACTCTTCTTTCGGATAAAATAGATGCCGTCACAGGAATACGGAACTCAATATCTCTGATCACACCGTCTCCGCCCCTGTGTGCACCGGCTCCGCCAGAGTTTGGTCTGATAGAGAACTCACGGATGAGCACAGGATATCTTCTCTCAAAAATCTCCGCGTCAGTGATTCTGGTGTTCGTCATATTCGTGTGAACTCCACTGGTACCGTCCCAAGTAGGTCCGGCTCCGTGTCCTCCTGCAATGGTTTCGTAATATCCGAATCCTTGAACGTAGTTTCCTTCAGCGTCATTTCCTCCCACGCCGAACGTAAAGTTGTTGCAGCAAGATTGAGAGTTTGCCGAAGCCTTGAAAGCACTAAGAATCACACCAGTGATGATTTGTGAAGTGCAAACATTACCAGCAACAACGGCGCATCCTTCATCTGGATTCAAAATGGACGATTCGGGAATGATTACTTTGATAGGGCGCAAGCATCCTTGATTCAATGGAATAGCCTCATCAACCAAACACCGCATACAGTAGATGATGGCAGAGTACGTAATCGCCATTGGAGCATTGATGTTACTGTAAGATTGCATGCTGCTTCCTGTGAAATCAAACAAGACCTTTCCATCTTCGCCTGGGGTGACTCTCAACTGAATCTTCGAGCCATCATCCATGTGATCAACGCTGTGAAGTTCGTTCCCGTTCTTCGCAATGACCTTGCCCAACATCTTACTCACAGTATCGGCAGCATTGTCTTGAATGGCCACCATATACTTCATAATAGTTGCCAAGCCAAATTCTTTAACCAAATTATCGATGAGAGAAATACCCTTCTGGTTCGCCGCGATCTGAGCTTTCAAGTCACTGATATTATCACTCAATCTTCTGCTTCCAGAACAGCCAGGACTCTTGGCAGGCTCTGTCAACAATAATTCGTTCATTCTTTCTTCCTGGAACTCCCCATTCTTAACGAGTAATTCAGAGAAGATGGACGCACCTTCATGGATTAAAAACTTCGAGTTTGGTGGCATCGATCCAGGCAAAAGACCACCAATGTCAGAGTGATGAGCCCTGGAAGCGACATAAAAGATAATCTCCTCACCCAAAAACGCTGGTGAGATGACTGTGATGTCTGGTAAGTGGGTACCTCCTGCAGAAGGGTGATTAGAGACTATCACGTCACCAGGTTTGAGCTTACCCTTCCAGTGGTTGGCTTGAAAGCCGATACAAGTAGACATGGAACCAAGATGCACAGGAACATGAGGCGCATTAGCCACAAGGTTACCTTGGGCATCAAACAAAGCACAAGAAAAGTCCAATCTTTCCTTGACATTGACTGAAACGGAGGTTTTCTGCAAGGAAGCACCCATCTGCTCTGCGATATCCATGAAACGGTGTCCAAAGATGGAGAGCAAAACAGGATCGACTGAATCACTCGGAGCTTCGTTCACCTCACCAGAAACAGCTTGCTTTTTAAATTCGTCAATTGTGACAACCATATGACTCTTCAAAATCAATGCACTGGCATTTGGGGGAATCAAGTTGGTTTGGGTTCCGTCAGCAACAATTGCAGGACCGAAGACCTTCGTTCCAACTGCAAAGTCCTCCAATCTGTAAACTGGGGTCACATGGTTCTCGCCTTCAAGGTAGACATCCTTTTTGAATTTAACTGTGTCCTCAGTGACAGAGAAAATGCCATTCTTATTTTCAAGTTCCTTGATTTGGTCGTCGACGTACGAGTCCTTGGCCGAAGCACTCTTGCCAATTGCTCTAACTCTGACGTCGTCCACGACAATATCCTTGTCAAAAATGAAACCAAACTCTCTTTTGTGCATTTCATTGAATGTTTGCTTGAAGTCCCACGAGTCACCTTTGGGAACCATGATGGCAGATTCCGTGCCCTTAAAACGAAGGTTCAAGTACTCCTCAAAGACAATGTCGTCATCGCTAAAGTCTTGCGCATAAAGAGTCTTCTTGGATCTCTTCTTAAGAGCGTCCAACTTGGACTGCAAATGCTCTGTAGACGAAGCATCCAATGTAACAGATGAAGGCTCTTGGATATCCTCAACCACATCCGCAAGTGCCATACCATAGGCAGACAAAACAGAAGAGTATCTATGGATCAAAATTGTCTTTATTCCCAAAGATTCAGCAATATCAACCGCGTGCTGTCCACCAGCGCCGCCAAAAGATACCAATCTGTGGCTAGCAGCAACATGGCCCTTTGCTTGAACCAATTGTCTGATAGGCCTAGCCATGGTTTCGTTGGCAACTTTGATGAAGCCAAAAGCAACTTCCTGTGGAGTCATCTCTGGCATATTTGGGTTGGAGTCATTGATCTCCTTCGTCAATTCGATGAATTTCTTGGTGGACGCTTCCAAGTCCAAGCTTTGGTCTTCGTTAGGACCAAAAATCTTAGGGAAGTACTCCGGAAGCAATCTTCCCAAAAAGAGATTGGCATCAGTCACTGTCAAAGGACCCCCCTTTCTGTAACACGCAGGGCCTGGTTGGGAAGAAGCAGATTCAGGGCCAACATGGAACAAACCATTCTTGTAGGTCAAAATCGAACCACCACCGGCTGCAACAGTGTTAATGTCCAATTGTGGAGATTGGATAGTCACCCCTGCCGTAACGGTCTCGAAAACATGATGGAATTTACCTTCTCCGTAACGAGACACGTCAGTAGAAGTACCGCCCATATCGAACCCGATCAATGGAATATTGTTGTTTGGGTTGTAACAGGTTTCTGAGTAGCCGACAACACCTCCAGCAGGACCAGAGAGAATGGCCCGCAAACCAGAAAAGGCCGAAGCATCCACTAATCCACCGTCTGATTGCATGAAGTGGCAACGTACACCGTTTGCTTTCTCCTGACTAAGGTATCCATGCTTCAAGCCAGCCTCAAAACTGGACAAGTATTTTCTAATTTCTGGAGTCAAGTAGGCGTCAACGATGGACGAGTTGGCTCTAGCCACATATTTGATCATAGGACTCAATTCCGAAGAAAGAGAAACATGAGTAAAGCCGATCTCGCGAGCAATATCGCCCACAAGCTTTTCATGGTCGGGAAAAGTGTAGGAATGCATCAAGCATACACCTATAGAGCGGATTCCGGAATCGTATATGAGGCTCAAGGTAGATCTGATATCGTCCACGTTTGGCTTTTTGAGAACTCTGACAATCTCCGAAGATAAGCCCACCACAAGATCGTCACCGTTTGCTGAAGAAATTTTCTGCTCCGGGTCTTCAACATAGTCTTCGAGAGTGACTCTCTCGTCAATCTCCACAACTTGTTCGTACAAAACCTCTGGTTTGGAAATGGACAAGTCAAAAATGTGGGGTCTTGTCTGGTTTCCGATGTTCAAAACGTCTTTAAATCCCTTGGTGGTTATCAAAGCACATCTTTCGCCTTTTCTCTCCAACAATGCATTCGTGGCGACGGTGGTTCCCATACGAAGGTGGTCAATCTTTGAAGTGTCCAAAGGTTGGCCTCTGGGAATGGATTCGCCGGAAAGTTTTTCAAGCAAACGGCGAATTCCCTCCAAAGGGGCATCTGGATAATTCTCTGGATCAACAGAAAGCAATTTCAACACCACATCGTCTTCTTGGTTTCCAGTTCCTGGGTTACCCACACAATCGGTGAAAGTTCCTCCTCTCTATGGTTGTTAGAATTCCATTGGCAGTGTATAAATTCGATCAACATACATCTATAGCAATGCGGTATCCCATGGTGGCTTGGTTTGCTATTGGAACGACTGGGGTATTGTAGCCTTAAATAGTAAGGGTTGTTTCGATGAACGTCTATCTCGCACCGGAAAACTACTTCCTGGGGATCAGTGGAGGTCGTCCCGGAGATGGGTTTCCGCGCGCACCAATCGCCCTGCAGAAATGACGGAATTGGTGTCCGTCAGTCCCAGCCACCATGCTGTACTCCACATTACACTAGTGGCTATTCCTGCCACCGGAAAACACTATCTGAAATCCGCCTTCAGTGAGCCGGAGAAAATTGAAAAAAGCCGTTTATTACAAGTTGTGCATACTAGCTCTAAATACCGTGGCCCATAGCTACAATTTCTTCATCCTTAATATCAAGCACAAGCATGTGGCCCGGAACATGACCGATAACCAATCCGTCAATCTCATGGGCCACAGACATCGCCGCTACTTGAGCCGTAACTCCGCAGCCCCAAAAAACCGGGATTTCGTCTTCTCCAATTTCTGTAGCCTCGCCGAATTCCGGTTTTTCTAAGCTTGCAATTCCAAGTCGCTGGACCGCATCAAATCCCCAGTCAATGGGTTCTCCGTGGGTCTTACGGTACTGTCTCGTGATGGACCGAACCATTTCTAAATCCTTGAGCTTATAAGGTCTCATACTCACGATATACGGCACGTGAGTGAAGATCCCGGCGTTGTCCAAAAGCTTCGAAGTCTTGTACATAGAAACGGTCTTGTTCAATTTCCCATTTTTGGGCGGCAAGCCTGCAGCTTCCAAGGCGTGTTCAAAAGAAAAAGAACACCCAATGAGAAAAGCGACACTTGATTTGGGATCCCAAAGGCTCTTGATATCTGTTGTGGTGGAAACTAGTTTGCCCTTGTCGTACACATTGTACTTTGGAAAATCGGTTCTGATGTCGAAATCTTCGTCTTTCAAAACCGTGGAGTCGTCAACTTTGGAGAATTCTCCCACTTCGGTAGCCGCAAGGAGAGATAGAGGTACTGGATTTCTCAAGCAGAGATCCTTAAAGTCTGCTGCTGCACTTGAAGGTAAAACTAGCAAATTTGCCTGCGCATATCCTGGAACTTGTCCACTGGTTTGTGATTGAAAATCTCCTGACCCGCAAAGTCTTCTGAATTCAGATGGGTTCATGTAAGCTTCATAGGGTAACAGAGGTGGGAGTTTGTCCTACATATGTAATGGTGGAGGTTGAGATACACGGAAATAGTCAACCGTGTTCCTGTACAGTCCGATACAGTGCGTAATCTCATCCAATTTTTTTTTTTGAATTTCACAATGTATGGCCCGCACCATTGGTCGATTATATGCGTGTTTTTTGTGTATCGCACGCCTGGCTAGAAAATGGCGAAAAATAGAAATGTCAATAATTGTCTGCATTGGGTGTGCACATTGGGTCCCGCTTGCCCCACAAAACGATAGAACAGACGTGAGGCTTTCGCCAAAAAAGAAATGGTAGATGAACGCACTCGATGCATCTATCACGGCGGCCAAAACAATCAGAGGATTAAAAGAAGGTTTTTGTCATTCAAAACGGCCCATGCCACATGTCTATTACCGATCTTGGAGTTATTTTTGGGAGAATAGGGACTCTAAATCGGCACATGGAAACGTTCAGACCGTGATGCGGCGGTGTATGCAGTTGTTAGAACCGACTTACCGATGTCACCCAAATCTTCTTCTATTGTCCCATGCGAGGGAAGCAATCGTGCAGTCCAGGTGTTATAAGGGGCAGTTTTGGCCATCCCTCCAAATCCATCTTGACAGTTTTTTTTGTCAATGTGGGTGCAACAAAGGTCTCGTGGAACCGTTTCCAGCAACTCCAGTGTCGCGCACTTCAACGGTACCGGCTCTGGAGAAAGCAGTACACCTTCGGAGCAGCAACTTTCCAGAACCCAATCGGCCGTGGCCGAAGTCAGCTCCAAAGTTTCGTTTTTCGATTCGAAACTCAAGGCCCAGAGATGGCTGTTGCTTCGCCGCTTCGTTACCATTTATCTTGTCATAGGTACGGGCATATTGAGTATCTTCTCCATTTACTGGGGTTCCATGTATGGCCGGAACGGCCGCGTGAAGAACCTAAAGATGTTGGTTGTTATTGAAGACGATACCACCGTCGATGGAGTTCCTCCTGCCATCGGAGACATTGTCAGAAACGTTCTTGAGACGCCGTTTTCCCGCACACGCGGAGAATGGCTTATTCAGAACAATACAGAGTTCCAGATCCAAGCTGACAAGCACAATAACACCATTACCGAGGAAATTGAGCGCGAGGTGCACCACCAGATGTACTGGGCATCCATTCACGTGAAGAAGAATGCCTCGTTGAACTTCCGTGATGCCATTGTCAACGGCGATTCCTCCTATAACATGTCGTTCAACACCATTGTGTCTTACTACGAAAGCGGAAGAGATTTCTTGGCGATGGAAGAATTTGTGGTTCCAAGCTTGCTAGCAATTGAGAGTTCGGTGTCGCAGTTGGCTTCCAATGTCACTGAAGAGATTCTCCAAGGCGAGAACCTCTCAACCGTCTTCTCCGACCCCAACGCGATTCGGATTGCCACACATTCTCTCGATTTCTTTTACATCGACTCCAAACCATTCAATGATCAAGTTTTGGTTGCCCCCTCACAAGTGGGTCTTATTTATACCATCATAATCACTTTCTTTTCTTTCAACTTCTTCACTGAAATCCACAAAAGTGTGGGTTTGATGGGTATTAAGCCGAAGCAGTATTTGGCCTTTAGATTTTTTTCTGTCATGATTACTTTTTTCTTCATGAGCTTATTCTACTCTTTGGTTACTCTCGCATTTCAGGTTGATTTCGGAAAGACTTTTGGCCGCTCCGGCTTCCTTGTGTACTGGATGACAAACTATATGACCATGTGGTCTGTTGGTACGATGAACGAGGCAGCGGGAATGGTTTTGATCATGGTTTACCCTCCAATGATGGGATTCTGGTTGTTGTTCTGGGTTTTTGTCAACATTGCCCCCACGTTCGCCCCAATGGCGCTCAGTCCTAGGGTGTTCAGATATGGTTACGCTACGCCCATCTACAACTCGTACGAGATCACCAAAGTCATCTTCTTTGACACTTACAAGGGTAACATGGGCCGCAACTACGGTATTTTGGTGGTCAACATGGTGATCTCTACTATCATCTTGTTGGGTGTTGTTGTTATCTTCGCTAAGACCATGACCAAGAGAATGGAGACAGAAAGAGCCAAGTTTGTGGCCGAAGTGGAAGAGAAGATGTTCAGAGACAGAGAGAAAGATCTTGATGCCGAGGATTAATTTACCTTGTACTCCAAATCCCCATAATTTCCCACTGTCTAGAAAGAAAGCCACGCTCTGTCAAGTTCCAAATTTGGGTAATTATAGCTCATTGTTAGTTGCGCACTTGGTGCCTCTTGCGATGTGTAAGTACCCTTTGCCGGATTTTCTTCCCACCCCAGCAAGGTTTTTTTTTTTTTTTTTTTTTAGATTCTAGGTGTATATGATAAGACAGTATATTTAAAATAGCTTATCTAGATAAGGAAACGGAACTCAGGCGAATCGTCTCCGATTATTCTCGTTTTGCCTCTATCGTCCACTCCCGTTTCCCTTATTCTTTCGTTAATCTTGTTCTTTCTCTTCAAGTACAACGTGCAAATGATAGAAACCACCGAAGAAAGGCACAAACACCCTAAAGTGAAAGCATGACCCAATCTGTAGGCAGGAGGATGTACGTACACCTGAGGACTGATAGCACCCGAAACATTTCCCAAAGATTGGTTAATTGCAATGGAAGTGCCTCTCTTAAATGCCGGGGCAGTATTACCAGCGATCCACGCCTCATTGACACCTGTTCCGATATAGAGAGAAAAGCAAATAAGGTAACAAGCGAAGTATTTCACACCAGCCGGATGTGCACTCAAAAGAATAATGTACCCAGCAATTCCAAAAATATTGGAGAAAACAATAATTGGGCCCCGAATTTTGGTGCGGTCAGACACCTCAGCCAAACCCAAATAAATCAAGCCAGCAAAAATGTAGACCGGTATAGTCAAGTATTGGGCTTTCAAAGAATCGAAATTAAGATCTGTTTTCAAGATAATGGGCAAAAAAACCAGGAATCCATACAAGCAGACATCTTGGCAGAATTGAATCACAACCGAGCAAAGGATCTTGAAATCAAGAGCAGAGAGGACCTCCTTCTTGTCAAATTCAGTCGGTCCATCGTATTGACGTCTCCTCTCCTTACGGTTTTCGAAAATAACCTTTTCGACAGCCGTATGGATCATTTTCTCTGGATCATCAGGCAAAAAGAAGAAAACACACACACCACATATAAGAGACAAGAGTCCCTCGATCAAATAAAGATAGTGCCATGGCTCAAGCGCTCCCTTGGGAATTTTTGTGATTCCCGTAGCGATAAGACCACCAAATGCACTGGAGGAAGCAGAAGCAACAAAATAGTACGACGTTCTTCTTCCAATCTCCTCTGGTAGATAATAATCAGTTGCAATTAGAGTCATGCAACTGAAGAAAGAACCCTCAAACAATCCAAGAAGCAATCTCACCACAATCAACGACGCGTAGCTCTTGACAAAAATGGTGAAAATAGAAATCAATGACCAGCAAATGATCATTCCACCCATGTAGAGACGAGGTCTCTTGAATAATCTCATTGCCCAGACTCCAGGTAGCATTACAGGGAGATATGTGGCATAAACAAGACTAACCGCATTTGAATATTGGCGGCTTGATAATCCAAGATCTTCGCCCATGCCTGCAACATCGGCATTGCCAATATTAGATCTGTCAAGCGCGGAAAAAAAGTAAGCTGCGCAGAACAACGGCATAATTCTCCAGTCGAACTTGCTCAAAAGTTTCCTTTCGTCTTTTGGGTCGAACTCAGCACCCAGAGACTCAATTCTTTCCGATTCCTCGTCTACTTCCAAAGCGACAATGCCACTTATTTCGTTTTTTTCGTCCGCCATCTTCATTCTTTTTTTTTGGTGGAGATGTGAAGAGTGACTGATTTGTGCTTAAATATACGGCGTTTGGAATGCCAACTACCGCGCAATCATGCATGCATGCGCATTGATAAGATACACCAGGAAGTTGATTTCCGGCGGCCAGATCACGCTATATGCAGACGTGCGATATCTGTCAATTAGTGATCGCCTGATGGAGATATGCAATATAGTATTGGATTAGTGATTATCTGCGGGGGTGTATGTGGAAAACAAGAAGGACCAATCATTGCTTTGTGACGTAGTAAATACCGGGGGTCCGCCAAATCCGACTAGTTCTTCCAAGTTGGAAAAATTCGTCTCTCCGGTTGTGGGGTAATCGGTGTATAGATCTTGCTGATCTGTGCTAATCATTGATATGATGGAATTCCCCTCAACAAGAAATCTCTCATCCTCTGTCTGCTTCTTCTCAAGGAATTTTGAGAATAGGTCGTCATAATTCAACTTATACTCGTTTTGCAATGTGATTCTCACCTTGTTGTACGATCTTTCGCAGAGCTTCCACGTCAGAGCCGAAAGCTTTAGCACTGTCATGAACTCGAAAAAGTAATCCTTAAAGTCGCTGTTTTCGGTCAAATCACTGGCATTAATCGACAGAAGAATTATGGAAACACACATAATGCAAGAGTACAGTATAAGAAACGAACAGCGTTCGAATCCATGAATGCCAACGAACGAGTGGATCGCGGTATATATATCTTTAATAACTCCTTCGCATACTTTTCTCGCGTTCCTAGAGTCATTGTAGTTGTTGGTTTCCTCGATAAATGGTCGGTTTAAGCACAATAAGACCATGTAGTAAAAGTAGCGCATGAACATTTTTGTATGATCGTGGCCTTGTTTTGCCAATTCATCTGTAGTCCATTGCATAATCCCTGGTAGGTTTTTTCTCCAAAGGAAAATCTTCTCGTTGTAATGACCCAAAAGATTGATTCTGTCAGAAAGATTTTTGGCCTTCTCGTCGCCCTGCTTGGCAAACACTTTGCTGAGAATTTCATCCGAAATGGACACGAGATTGCTCAAGCACTTCAATGGGTTTGATATATCAATGTAATTGGCTTTCTTTTGATCCGAGGGACCAGGGTATGAGTAATCTTCTATCCACTCAATTGCTGGCATGTTGATTGACGTCGGGATTGACGCGTCATCTGTTTTCAATGAAGGTGATCGTCCAAGAATAAGACTTAAAAATCGATCAGCTATAAAGGAACCCCAGAAAATCCTGCTTCTGATGCTCACGGTGAAATCGCTGACTTCTTCCTCCTGTTTAACCAGCCACGCTGTAGGTGATAAATGGAAGCCTAGACCCACGCCCATACGGAAAGCATCTCCCGATAAAATCCAGCCCCTATTGATTCTGCCGTTATAAACATCGTACAATCCCAATAGCAAGTATGCCTGAAGGGAACTAATTGTGGGAGAATCTGTCAAATTCATTAGTGCCTCGCGTGATTCAGTATAGAACTGGTCAGACTTCTCGCGTATAGATGGGTCTAGCGATACCAGTGAGCCTATAGCGCAGATTGCTTTGACCAACTCTACCGAGCTGTATACGCCATTTGATTTGGGATTGAAGAAATCTAGCAAAAAAGCTTCCCGAAACACAAACAGGTGGATATCCGGATACTGCCACAGAAAAAACATCTTAACACACTCCACTATAATCGGATCAGCGCTTAAAGATGCTGCGTTCGCCGTTTCTGCTCGCGCAGTTTCTGTATCAAACACACTAGTAGGTCCGTACACTGCTGCAGGTATACTTTCATCTCCTGTAAAGGTCCTATCGTTTAGATACGTTCCCCGAACCGCTGTCGGAAGGGGGATTTCCGGTTCTTCCGTCAGCTCTTCCGTGAGTTGCGTTGAAGTCTGTTGAATGCCCTGGAATGCGGATTGTAGCAACTTCGAGGTGTGGTCGTGGCCCTCCTTCAATTTCGCTAAGATATCTTCGTATTCAGATACTCTTGACTCAAGATCAATCATGTATTGCGTGCGATACCGGTCTTTCCGCTTATCTATCGCCAAAACCACGCATTCTAGCTTTCTTTTCTCACAGTTCAGACAAGGTAGGGACCCATTCACATTGCACTTGACCCTTCTGCTACGGCAGTTGGTACATGCCAAAGAGACCCTTTGTCGGTGCGGTCCAACTGTAGACATTTCTTTTTTTCCAATTTTGGGTCGGCGCGAGTTGGACTCAGTGTAGTTTGTCATTTTGAGATCAACCGTTTTTGTATTGTTGAACCGCGACACGTACAATAGCACACTGAGCGTCCTAGTGACATTTGCCGTTTAAATTCTCCAAGCCAATTTTTCTTGGCATTCTCTCTAAACTAATATGTTACGGTGGCTTCGAGTGCTACAGTTTTGTGCTCTGTCAACCATAACGAAAAAACTTTGTATATATATTATATTTACCGTAATAATGTTGGGTTTGTATAGAGTTGTAGACCTACACCTCCTTCTGCTCTTCTTCTTCATCTGAAGAGAATTCGTCCTGTTGTTTCCGGTCTGCAGCCAAAGTTTGGGCAAATTTGCTTCGTCTTCTGATTTCTGGTCCCTTCCAGTAGAAAAAGTAGATTGGGATAGAAACCAAAAATGCTAAGCATCCCAATAAAGTACTGGCCCATTGCAAATGTCTCTTACCCCCGATATTATTGTACATCGGAGTCGAGTACATGGCGGCAATACCTGCTAAGAAATCACGAGCAAATCCATTTCCACCTGTCGCCGACGCAGAGTAAGGACCGTACGCTGCGACCATATAGTCAATAGTAGACATGTAGATACTGTAGTTTGCGATTGCGATTAGCACAGTGAATATCATAGGAGCAATCCAAGGATTGTGAGCTGGGCCCATACTGGTCCAGGCAAAACCAAATAAACCAATTGCTTCTAAAGGTGCAATGAACAAAAGCAAGAGCAAACGTCTCTCGGCATAACGAGATTCCTCGCCATATTTCTTGATAAGAGTCTGTTGTCTCCAGACATCCGGAAGATGGATTCCATAGGCAATGAGATAACCAATGACGATCGGAATGAAAGCAAGACCGCATGCCACGGTGGAGAAGTTCCATTGCTCGTAAACAAGGGTAAACAGCTCCATACAAACAAAGATCAAAGCATCCGAGAAACCCGAGAGAAGCGAAAGGCACAACACAATAGGCTCTTTCAAGAACATCTCAAAAGGACGGCGCCAGATCTTGAGAACTCCTTTCATTGTCATTTGATGGCCATAAATTTCTCCAGGGCCATATAAATTGTCATCTTGTCCACTTTCTCTTCTCCTCTTCGCTTCTCTATCCAAGATATTCGAAGACCGGGTCTCACACACAAGAAAGAAATGAGCAATCTGGACCACTCCACCGAAAATCAACTGAATCCAAAAATTCCATCTCCATGAAAGATATTGCTCAGTGAGACCACCGAAAATGGGACCAAGTGCAGATCCACCCACACTCGAAAGCACAACAAATGCAACAGCATATCCTTGATCGTTTGCTTCCCACATATCAGCAGTCATACCCAATGTGACTGATCCTCCTGCCGATGAAAGACCTCCAAGGGATCTGGCAATGACAATGGAAGCAAAATTGGGAGCCAAGCCACCCAAAATCTGCCAGATATTGACAAGAGTCAAACTCGCTTGCATTATAGGCCAACGGCCGTATTCTTCCGACCAGGGTGCCCAAAGTTCACACCCAAAAGCATAGCATATAAGGAACATCATCTGACTGACTCTGACTTTTTGCTCGTCTATGTTCCATTCTTCTGCGATCAAGGGAATGGCATTCGGGTAAATACTAGTGTTGAAATTCATTGACACTTGGACCGCGAAAATCACCGATATAATCATCCACTTCCGCTTAGTTGAGAAGCTGAACCCCAACTTTTCGTAGCAGTCTCTCTCACGAAGCTCTCTCCTTCCATCATCATGTAGATAACCAGTGAACTTTCTACTGGTTCTGCGGCGAAATACTGGGGGTCTATCTTTGTCATCGTTTTCTGGTGCATTAAACTTGGGGTGTTTCTTGGGAGCGGAGAAGTAGTCTCCTTCTCCCTCAAATTTTTCTTGTTCCGTCTTGGCATCTGTAAAGTAGTCACCTTGTGTGGGTTCTTGGTTTGGCGCACCTCCAGTGATGTAGTTTTCATGTTCCAACGCTTCTTCTTCTCTCTCTATAGAAGGAACTTCCTTCCGGAATGAGGAGTCTCCGGACAACGACATTTCTTTTTTTTATTTGACAGGCATATTCAACGAAAATCCCATGTTTTATACTTGCCCCAGAAATCACAGGTTGATTGCTATTAGTGTTCGCAGCTGCAGCACATGCATGCAAGAGAGCCGGTGCTCGTATTAGCTTTCTAGACAGAAGCAACTATACAAGGCAATTTGTTTTTGCCACGGTTGCGCCTGCTTCTCGCTTAGTGCAATCCTGAATTCAAAGTCTTCGAAAGCATATCAAACGAGCTCTAGCGAAGATAGAATTCTTCCGGAGCAATCTAGATAAGCACATCTGCAGTAGGAGAATTTTTCCGGTGGGCTTATTCCGGAAGTATTACATGCACGACATGGGCAAAGACGGACCCTTGAATGCATTCACGGGATCTGTGTAGGGAAATCCGATGTAGGGTTTCCGGTTGACAAAAGTTAATTATGTGAATAGTTCTAATCCAGCTATGCTCCTAGTCTAGTGAGGACTTTCATCCAGTTCAGGTGTCCGATCTAAAGAATGGTACCAGTTTCTTCGCTAATAACTCCAGTACACCCTAGTAAACTTCACTCATCTCCTAATAACCTCCACTCTTCATCCCCTGATATCTCATTATCCCGTGATATCTCTTTACCCCAATGTACCATTACCCCACTGCATACCCTAGCACGCCCACTACTAATCTTCCAATCTAGTATATTATTGTACACACCTCAGCTGAAGAACTTGGCCATAGCCTTCTTTTGCTTATCCTTGCGAGCCTTGGCCAACGCCTTGACTTCTTGCAATCCTTTCAACACAGCCGCATCGTTGGGCGAGAACTTGAGCGCATTTTCAAACGCAGCGATGGCGTTGTCCTCGTCCTTGATAAGGAGATAGCCCGAACCCTTTCTGTACCAAGCCTTGGCCAGACTCTTGTCGTCAATGACATCGGTGAAGTAGAGCGCTTCCTCGGCAGACTTGACCGCCTTCTTTCCGTCCTTCATCTTCAACGCCGCCAACGACGCGTTCAAGTAGCACGAGATGTTCAAAAGCGATCTTTCCTTGATGAGTTCGTCGGTCTGGTCCTCCGGGTAAAAATCGTTCAAGTAGCCCGACGCCTTGCAGTACTTCTCAAACGCCTTGTCGAAGCGGCCCTCCTTCAAGAGCTTCGTTCCCAACTCTTTCAAGAACTTCACCGCAGCGAAAACGGTTTCCGGCTTGTTCACATCGATCTTGTCATCGTCCGCCATGATTTCCTCGTAAATGTCACCCGTTCCGTCGTCCGCCACAGCGCTGCTTTCTGGCTCGTAGTCGCCCGGAAGTTCTCCGCAGTCTGCAATGACCCAGTCTTCCACCGGCTTGTCGTTGGCGCCCTTTTCGCATCTTTCCAACTGCCGCACGATGGACTTGCCCTGGATCACCTCTCCAAACACGACATGCTTACCGTTCAAGTGTGGAGTAGGCACAGTTGTGATGAAAAACTGCGACCCGTTGGTGTTGGGGCCTGCGTTGGCCATAGACAACAAGAACGGCTTGTCGTGAGTCAAGCTGAAGTTTTCGTCCTCAAACTTCTCGCCGTAGATGGACTCGCCGCCAATTCCGGTTCCGTGGGTGAAGTCACCACCTTGACACATGAAGTCCTTGATCACGCGGTGAAAGGCGCTTCCTTTGTAGTGGAGAGGCTTTCCAGATTTGGGAGAAACACCTTTTTCGCCAGTAGCCAACGCTCTGAAGTTCTCTGCGGTTTTGGGTACCACATCGTTGTACAACCGGAACACAATTCTTCCCTTTGGCTTTCCGCCAGCAGTGATGTCAAAAAAAACCTTGGACATTGTTAGTGGGGAAGTAGGTGATGGTGGAGGTGGCTTATATATGGCGAGGAGTGCAGAGAGAAGGCGGTGGAAAATGTTCCAGAAAGTACAGGACTTCGTCAGATTATGGCATTTCTATAACACAACATACTTGCCACGGCGGCGGCATAAGAAATGAAAAACCGCTTCATAATGCGGGCGAAAGCAGTAGTATTGCTTTCGAGTGCGACGGGGTCACACTGGAGCATACTGGTATCATTACCATACTTGTACCACAACCATAGCAGAACCGACAGCAGAATCACAATTGAATAGCAAATAACGACAGTAGCTTCACAACCTGATTCGCCACACACCTTCACGATTGACTCAGACACACTTTCGTAATTAAATTCACTCGCCTCATTGGCGCCCACATCCTCTCAGCACATTAGAAGGCGCAAACTCTCAAAAAACTTTGCCGCAAAATCCCACGGCGCAAACTCTCATGGCGCAAAATCCCATTAAAGGCACCACATCCCCATTAGCAGCGCCGGTCCACCAGTACTCCACTCCCAAACTCTCTCGTCGCATTTATTGCGGCCTCACAGGGTCAAAGTAAGGGTGGGCCATCGCCTCCTCGGCCGTGAGCCGCTCCTGGTGGTCGTAGCGCAAAATTTTGTCGATAAAGTCAATGAATTCATCGCTCACAAGGTGCTTGTTGTTGTCGTTGACAAAACGCTTCCAGGGGCGCCTGTTGTAGTAGCCCAAGTCCTCGTACTCTTCGCTGAGGGTGAGCTCGTACTTCTGCAAGTAGCGGTGGAGGTCGTCCGAGCCCAACACCCGCACAATCTGCACCAACTGGTCGGTGTTGGACTTGCCGTGGAAAAACGGCTCCTTCTTGAACACAAGCGACGCAAGCACACATCCGAGCGACCACAAGTCGAGCGAGTAGTCGTACAAGCGGAAATCCACCAACAACTCCGGGCCCTTGAAGTATCGCGACGCCACGCGCACGTTGTACTCGGTTCCTGGGTGGTAGTATTCCGCCAAACCCCAGTCGATGAGTTTCAACGTCTTTTGGTTGTGGTCGATCATCACATTGTGCGGCTTGACGTCCCGGTGCATGATTCCCATCGAGTGCGAGTAGTCGAGGGCTTTCAAGAGCTGGTACATGTAGTAGCGGATGTCGTGGTCGCTGAACGTAGGGTATAATGTGCGGAAGTCGACATTGTCCACATGCTCGAACACGAGCGCCGGGGTTTTCAGCAGCGGCTCGCGCACAATGTCCAACAACCCAATGATGTTGGGCCCGCCCACCAAGTTCTTCAAAATCAGGATTTCCCGCTTGATCTTCTTGCGTTTGACCGGCTTCAACACCTTGATCACACACTTGTTGCCCGAAGTCAAATCCACCCCCAAAAACACCTCGGAGTACTTTCCGCGGCCGAGTTTTTTGATCACCTCGTACTTGTCCTGAGAGTTCCACTTGAGATTGACGTTTTCGTAGTCCCAGTACGCCTGTGGTTTTGTGGCTAGCACGTCGGTATAGACTTTCGACACCGAAGAAACAGACATTTTGCGTTTTGCGCCCGGTTTGAAGAAGTATGCAAGAAGTAGTAGCAGAAGAAAAACAAAGAGAAGCTGTCTGACTCTATTGGACCGCAACACGACAATTACCTGGGGGCGGTGGGAGGCCATTTTTTGGCCTAAGAAACAGTGGGTTTTGGTACTTGCACGACCCCGGTGGTTCCTGGTGGTGGTGGTGGTTCCACGGGCAAATTTTGGGGGTTTTGACGGCGTGTTGAGTCTCTATGATGTGATCTTGGTTTGGTTTGAATGTGGTCTTTTTCTTTTTTTTGTCGTGGTGGCGTGTTTGCAAACCTCGAGTGTTATAATGAATGTGAACGTTGCGCACATAGTAGGAGGATTAGGCCCTGCGGTGGGAATATATTACAGATGTTTGGTTTCTAGGGAACGCTCTTAGTGGAGTTTAATCCTTCTGTCGTGATACGAGTGATGTAGTCTATATTCTCACTGTCTGATGAAGAATAACTAGGAGCGTAACTGTAAGCAACTGGAGTCACCATTGACCTTTACTACATCTTTAGATTTAGTCTCGAAGGACATTGGATCACATTATGGACTTCAATCATATCGGATTTAATTACTGTGGCTTTAATCACATTCTGGCTTTAATTTCATTTGTTTGAATCACATTGATTCACTTCGCTCAAATCACGTCATAGCTTAAATTACATCTTTGCTTTCCAATAGAACACTCCAACCTCGACGCATAGGCCCTTCAAACTCTCTCAAAGCCACCGATTAAACCCGCTCTTACTCTGTATCTCCGACCTCCTTCACTCACCGGTCTCAATGTCTGTATATATTAATGTTCAAATAAACCGTGGACCATGTATTTGACCCTCTAGCACATGTTTTACCCCTAGGCATTGTCCTTCCAGAGTCTTCTGGTGTGCTATATACCAAGCTTTCCAAAGCTTCCGCCAAGCGCCTCCATCGCCGCTTTCTCCTTCTTTCTTCTGGCCGCAGTCTTACTCTTCGACACACTGTCGGCCGCCTCCTGGAACGACTTGATGCGGTCATCTTTCTTCATCAACTTTCTTCCTCCGCGCTCAAACTCATAGTTGTCCAAGAAATCGTCAAGCAACCCTTCAAAGTCCAGACGCTCTTCCTTCATGTTGAACTCGGCAGGCGCAGCGGGCTCGTCGTCTTTCTCGAAGTTCTTCATAAGCTGCTCGTAGCGATCGTCCAAAAGCGTGAGTCCCTCGCTGCGGAACAACGCCGACGACGTCATAGAAAACGACGTGGTGTCGGTCATGGCACCCATCTTCTTTCTGGTGCGATTCTTGTTTTTCTTTTTGCCGCCAATGGCCGGAAGGTCAGGCAACTCATCTGCAGCCTCCTCGTCGTCGTCAAAGTCGTCGTCTGAGTCCCACTCGTTCACGGCGTTCTTGGTAGCGCTCTTGTACTTGAAAAAGTCCTTTTCCCAGGTTGTGCTCTGGACGCCGCCCTCAAGCTCTTCCGGCGCTTCTCCCTCGTTGTAGGCGTTTTCCAACTGCACCGTGGCGTTATCCAGATCGTACTGCCCGTACTCCTCTTCGTAGTTGTCGAGATCCCACTCGTCGTAGCCATCGGAACCATAGTAGAACTCGTCCTCGTCCTCCACTTCGCCGCCTTGCAACAAGTCGGAGAAAATGTCGCCGTCTTCGTTGGATTCTCCCTCGATGTAGGCCTCGTCCTCAAGCGCCTCCAACACCTCACGCAACCGTGGGTCCATTTCCGGGTTGAATCCTTGGAGCTCGCGCGGAATGTTCTCGAGAACATCATGCGTGACCTTGCGGGTCTTTTCGGAGGGTAGATTGTCCTTGATAAGGTCCTCGATGTTCTTTTTGGCCGGCTTTTCTGCGGCGGCCTCGATGAAGACCGCGTCCGAGGCCTTTCCGATCGGCTTCAAATGCTGCATGTAATCGTACTTGGAGTCGTCGAAGAAAATGCCGTATTGGGCGGCAAGCCCCTCGTTTTCACGCATGCTCTTGATTTCGCCGGCGGTGAATCTTTCTTGCAACTCGGCCGAGGTGAAGATCTTGGCTTCGGTGGGAACTGCCGATTCTGGGGTTTTGTCATCTCTCTTGTTCACCGGGACCAAAACGTGCCGCGAGGCGTCGTTGTCGAAATATAGCGAATCTTCGTGTGATCTGTGGACGACATTGAATGTCTGGGCCGATTTCTTGTCGAACTTCCGTCTACCCATTGTGGTTGGTAAGAAACGCTGTGGTCATCTCACAAATTTTAACTGCAGAGATGGGATGCGCTCGCGCACTCGCTCGGGTTATACTACTGAGCTGAGAGAATTTTGTATTGAAAGAAATTGGCATGTATGGGGTACGTTTTGGATTGTAGGTTTGCTTTGCACTCAGCAGACTGCTAAGTTCCCACTGTTAACTCAGCAGATTGCTAGTGGAACTGTCAATTCTCAGCATCAACTGCGCATTAGCATCCCACTTCACACGATTCCACTACCACTAATTACTCCACTGCCACTACTTACTCCACTGCCACTACTTACTCCACTGCCACTACTTACTCCACTGCCACTACTTACTCCACCTAAATCCACTATTATCACTAATTACTCGACTTGCTGCTATTGACGACTCTCTGGTGACTGCTACGGCACTCTTTCGTAATTTTGCTCCAAATTCCCTAATCACCACTGAATACACTACTCGCGACATGGTCTCTTAGTATACGGTCTAAAGTATGGATCCATGTACTTTAGTAAGACTTAATGGCAGAACAGTCGGTGGTGAATCCACACACTTTAATGCCATCAAAATTTACGCTACGCCTCCGCATCTAGTCCCATTGCAATTATTACAGTGGTTGTGGTTCGATTCAGCTCATTCACTTCTGCCACGCCTCCCCTTGTAGTCTCTCCTCCTCATCTACTCTTCCTTCGCCTGTAGTCTCTCCTCCCCCTGTAGTCTCTCTCCCCTCGTCGCTACAATCATCTCGCCGGCGGTTCTCTATCAATGCAAAATAAATACTCTACAAGACCCCTAGTGGTCGTGCCTGCCCTCGGACTCCTCCACGATCACCGGCCAGTTGCTCCACACAATGCACAAGGCTTCGCACACCGCCAAAAACATCACGCCGCTGATAAGCCCGATCCACAAGCCCGTCAACCCCTTGCCGTAGAAAAAAGCAAGCGTGTAGCCCAACGGCAACGCAATGGCATAGTACGACAACAAGTTGAAGTAGGAGCCAATGTTCTGTCTGCCCTGGCCCCGCAAAACACCGGCACTGAGCACGTTGTTGCCGTCGCAAATCTGGTTGAGGGCCACATACGTGAGGATCTTCTTGCCCTCCGCCAACACCTCTCGGTCGCTGGTGAAGACGGACGCAATGAACGCGCGGTTCGCCAAGATGACGGCGAAACTGAACAACGAGATGGCCCCGCCAAACGCAAAAGAGAGCTTGGTCACCACCTGCGCCGCGCGCACGTCCTTCATGCCCACATAGTGGCCTATGCGCGTGCTGATGGCCACGGCCACCGCAAACGGAAGCTGGAACGCCAAGCTGCCCACGTTGGACGCAATCGACTGCGCCGCCAACGCGTTGGTGCCGAACGCCGCGGCAAAAATGGTCAACACCTCAAACGCCAAGTACTCGGCCTCCACCATCACCACGCCCGGCAACGCCAACTTGAGCATGGGCCCCCAGTTGACCGTGGCCTTGTGCACGTCCAACCCGCTCCAGCATTTCCTGCCGTCCACGAACACCACGTACGCCCACATCAACAACGACACGGACCAGTAGCCGAGCACGGACGCGATGGGCGCGCCGATGAAGCCGAGCCCGTACACCGGGTGCCACACCAAGAGCCAGTTGGCCACCACGTTGAGCGGAACCGCCGCCGCCAACACGTAGGTGCCGGCGTTGAAGATGTGCTGCGCCTGCAAGAACCGCTTGCCCGTCTCGAAAAAGAGCAATCCCGGCGCGCCCGCGAGGAGAATACGCAAGTATGTCTGGCACATTTGCGCCAAGTGCTCGTCCGGCACCAATACCCGCAAGATCGTGCCGGACCACCACCAGAGCGGCGCGAGCGGGAACACGGTGATGGCCAAAAGCATCACCGAGCACCGCTGGAAGTACACGCCCACCAAGTCGTGTTTTCCCGCGCCGTACGCCTGGGAACAGAACGAGTCAAGGCACGTGGCCATGCCTTGGTACACCAGGAGCCCGGTGATGTTGAACGAGCAGAGAGCCAACGACGCCGCCGCCAACTCGGCCGGCCCGAGTCTTCCGGTGGCATAGATCGACGTGACCGACATCAAATACTGGAGAAAGAACGTGACCACCAACGGCGCCGACGACTTGGCGATGAAGCAGAACTCCGCGGCGGACGTGGCGGGCGTGGGTTCGGCGGGAATCGCGTCGTACGTTTCGTTGTCGTACGCGCCGGTGAGCAAACCTTCCTCGGCGTTCATGTTGTGGTTGATGGCGCTTGAATGGAGCGAAACGGGCCTCTAGTAGTAGTAGATAGCGGCGTGCACAGAGGCGCGACGGAATGTGGGCGACGGAATCTGGCGCGAACCCGCTACCACCGCCCCTGCCCAATCAGGCAGGTGGGTGCGCCACCTTGCAAAACACATAGAGTGCCTGTTCCGCCGCCACCACAAACGACTTGTAGGGCGTGGCATGCGCAGGAAGCGCCATCTGCATCGTGTTGTCCGTCCCAAGTTTGCGGCGCGCGTCCAGGTTCGTGATGGTCACGCTGTCGCCGTCTGTAGACACATGGAGCATCGGCGTGATTTCGGGCGACTCGAACTTGAGGTAAAAGTGCTCGCCCTTGGTGTGCGACGAAACCACGAACGTATACGGCACGGCTGTGCTCTCTGGGGCGGCAACCGGCGCTTCTGGGGCGGCAACCGGCGCTTCTGCAGCACCAGCTGGTTCTGGCGCAGCCCCGCGGGGCGTTTTCTCTTCACTGATGGACATTTCGCCAATCTCCTCGATCAACGGCCGTTTCGCGGTCCCCAGGATGTCCGTGAGGCTCGGAAGCGTTTCCGGTTCGCTGTCGTCCACCTCAAGCTCTTGGATCAAGCCGAGCGTTTCGCTCTGCTTCAATTCCTGCAACCGGGCCTGAAGCCCGTTTTTCAACTCTTCGGGCGAGATCTCCGTGGCCGAGAGCTCGCCCTTGCTCAACATTCTCGGCATGGCGTACTCGCGCTCCAAAACCACCTCGTACATCGTCTCAATGGCCTCGAGACACCACTCAATCACTATGAGCCGCAAGTCTTGGTTCAATTGCACCCACTGGAAGCATTCGTTGTTGATGCAGCAGTCGTACACAAAAGAAGGGGCGCCCTTCTTGTCCTTGGACGTTTTTTCCTGCGAAACAATGATCGGCACCTCCCACTCGTTGTTGACGATCTTGGGGAACACCGTTTCGGGCTCAAACGTGTGTGAAGGTTTCGGCACCTGGGCATCGTGGCACACGTTGATGAACACTTTGGTGGAGTAGAGATGAGCGCCCTTGCCGTCGACGATTTTCGTTTTTACGACGAACCCCGGCTGCGGGTTGAGCCGGATCGGCTTTTGGTGCTCGAATATGGCGGCCATCACTGGGAGTAGTAGTGGTGGGTGAAAGATGAAGGTACGGGTGTGGGAAGAGCACAGACGGTATGGAAATTGCCGGCGAAAGGGGAAGAATATCGTGTGTTGGCCACCAGATCTCGTTGGAAGTAGCGTCGGGAAGGAAGGACAGTGAGTGGTGCTAGTAAGTGGCACTAGTAAGGTTGAGTGGACCAGTAAGGTTGAGTCGCACTGGTTGAGTCGCACTGGGCCAAAGGTTGAGTCGCACTGAGTCAAGAAAATGTTGAGTCGCACTGAGTCGCACTGAGTCGCACCCACTTCTTCTTCTTTCTTATTCCCTTGCTCTGCTTGCGTCTCTCCCCGGTATGAACGTTCTCGTGTATTCCGGCAAAGGAACCACCAAGGAGTCCGTCAAGCACACCATCGAGTCGCTCCGGTTCCACTTGTCTCCCTACTATGCGGTGGTGATGGTGTCGGAATCGGCACTTCTCAACGATCCGTGGCAGAACAAAACCGCCATGTTGGTGGTGCCGGGCGGCGCCGACTTGCCTTACTGCGACGTTTTGAACGGCCGCGGCAACACGCTCATCTCCCAGTTTGTGCGCAAAGGCGGCAAATTCATTGGTTTCTGTGCTGGCGGCTACTACGCCGCCAAACGCTGTGAGTTCGAGGTCGGTGACCCACACATGGAAGTTTCCGGCCCGCGCGAGCTTGCGTTTTTCCCCGGAACCGCCAAGGGCTGCGTTTACCGCGGATTCAAGTACGGTTCGCACGCCGGCGCCCGGGCGGCGCCCACGACCGTCACACCCGTGTTGAAAGACGTCCCGCCGCAGGTGGCGATGTACTACAACGGCGGCGGCATGTTCATGGACGCGTCGCGCCACCCCAACGTCCAGATCCTCGCGCGCTACTCCGGAGAAACGGACGTGGCCGATGGCGGCGATATGGCGGCCGTTGTGCACTGCAAAGTGGGCCGGGGCGACGTGTTGCTCACCGGAACACACCCGGAGTACACCACCGCGTTGATGCGGCCGGACCCGCTGGACCTGCACTTCCGCAGCGTCGTGGCAGACCTCGAACAGCACGAGAGCGGGCGCCGCCAGTTTCTCCGCGCCTGCTTGGCGCATATGGGCCTCCGCGTCAACAGCGACGCGGGCCTGGGCCTTCCGCGCCTCACGCCGCTCTACTTGTCATCGCACCTCGACCCAACGCGGGTCCAGACCATCGTGTCGGACTTGAGAGAGAATATGGATTTTGTGGGCAAGGACACGTTTGAGGACGTCCACGACACGTTCGTGCTCCAGGAGGACAAAACCGAGCTCCACTTGGTGGACACCGGCGCTGAGTCTATCGACGAGATCTGCGACGGCGTGAAGCACATCCAGATTTTGAGCGACGGCACCTTGCCGGACCTGAAGCAAACGCCGTACTTCGACATGAGCCGCTACTTCGAGCGGTTGGGCCGCCTCTACGAAAAGAACAAGATCGAACCGCAACACCGCGACTTCGGCTCGGTGCTCGGCTATGGAGAGGTGGTCACGTCCACCAACACGCTTCTTGACGCCAATCCCAACTGGTTGCGCCATTTGCCGTCTGGGTTGACATTCACCGCCACCACGCAGATTGCCGGAAGAGGCCGCGGCGGCAACGTGTGGATCAACCCGAAGGGAGTGATGGCCACGTCGATCGTGTTCAAGGTGCCCAGCGGGCCGCACCAGAGCTCGTCTATTGTAACGTTGCAGTACCTCTGCTCGTTGGCGTTGATCGAGCTGGTTTTGGGCTACGGCTCGGACGTGCAAGGCGAGGGCTGCGGCTACGAGGACATGCCGGTGCGTCTCAAGTGGCCCAACGACATGTATGCGTTGAAGCCGGAGTTTTTCCGCAGTTTTTCCGACAAGGACAGCACCAGCAACACCGTGGAGGGCGACGACGAGAAATGGGCCAAGATTTCCGGTGCGTTGATCAACTCGCAGTTCTTGAACGGCCAGTTCTACCTCGTGTGGGGTGGAGGAATCAACGTGTCCAACTCTGCACCCACCACGTCGCTCAATTTGGTCTTGGAAAAGCTCAACCACATAAGAGCAGAAAAGGGGCTCGACCCATTGCCTCCGTATGAGCACGAGACGCTTTTGGCCAAGCTTGTGTTCACCATGGGCCAGTTCTACAATGTGTTCCAGCGTCTGGGGTTGAAGCCGTTCTTACCACTCTACTACAAACGGTGGTTCCATCTGTCGCAGCTGGTGACGGTGGAAGTAGGCGATGGCCGCTCGCGCAAATGTGTGATCCGGGGGATCACGGCAGAATATGGACTTTTGCTTGCAGAAGATACCACTGACCACGAGATGTTGGAGTTGCAGCCGGATGGCAACTCGTTTGATATTTTCAAAGGCTTGGTGTATAAGAAGAGATAGCGTGTGAAATAAATGAGCATTCGAGAGGAAATGTAGGGAAGGGAATATTTTACATGCATTTGGGTGAGGGTTGATTGGGTCCAGAGAATGATGAAGACTACAGTACTCTTGAAGTGTGAACGAAATTTTCTAGAACGAGGAACACGAAGCTTGTCAAATAACATTATATCATTATTCAGAGCGCAATAGTACAATTATTCGGAATACAATATGTCTTGAACTTACTGGTCTATCTTAGTAGTGCCATCCAATCCATCTTACTAGCCCAAAATAAAATAATCCGAGTCCTCTCCGTATTCTATATCGACAAACGGAGCCATTCCATCCATCAACTTTACTATACCTATCAATTCTATCAATTTAATCTATTCTCAATTCTCATTCTCATTCTCATTCTCATTCTCATTCTCATTCTCATTCTCATTCTCATTCTCATACTCATTCTCAATTCTCAATTTTCATTCTCTTTTCTCATTCTCACTTCTCAATTCTCAATTCTCAATTCTAAGCCTACCATTCTAAACTTACCAATTCTATCAATTCCCAATTCTCAAATTTCCATACTTAATTCTAAAATCAACCCTATTCTCACTCTACCAAGTTCATCTTCTCCTCCCACTCTGCCTGACTTCGCGCAACCACATCACCACAAACCAGCTTCTGACCCGTACATCCCACCATGAAGGTCCAGATCAAAGAGTGGCATGGTGTGGCCACGTGGCATTGGGCCGCTTCTCGCTCCGGCGATGAGCTCTGTGGCATTTGCAGAGTTCCTTTTGATGGCACGTGCCCCAACTGCAAGTTTCCCGGCGACGGGTGTCCGTTGATCTTGGGTGACACTTGTACTCACAACTTCCACCTCCATTGCATTCTCAAATGGCTCGAGCAGGACTCGTCCAAGGGGCTCTGTCCGATGTGCCGGCAGATATTCACGGCCCAAGTGATTGAGGGGGTTGGATCGGAAGAGGATTTGGCGGAGTTGAGGCGATTGGTGGAACGGCACCAGGCAGAACGAGAACGGGCGGCAGTAGACGATTTCGAGCCGTTCGAAGAGTGAGAGGTGACGAGTGGTTTCAATGTACGGATGAAGATTGCTGGTGGGAACTTGGGTTTCTTGTTGGCGTGCACTGAGATTGGTGCTATCAGTATCGCTTGTTTGCGGGGTTATGCTTTTCGGTGAATTATGCTCTTCACTGTTGGAACTGGGCTTCTGCGCTTCCCGGCCGTTTGGCTATCGCCTGCGTTTGTCACCCTCTACTGGGTGGTACTTTCGAGCCTCCGACATATCTGAAAGCTCTCAATTGCCATGTTGGATGTGTGTGGCTGAAGTTGAACCATATCGATTCCTTCGAGGCCTGGGTCTCTGGCTTATTTGCGTGCTGTAAGAGTCCGCTGATCTACGGTCCGGGGTTTGTGACTGGGCTGGAATTCTGATACATGTCCGATGTCGCCAAGAACCGTATATCACATGGCTCACGTATTCCACACACGTACCCCAGCATCTCTACTATATCATCTCTACTATAAATCATCTCTACTACAAATCATTTCTACTCGCTTATGACTATCATACTCCGTGTGGGAGGTTATAGTGAGAATTGATTTGTTCTATTATTCAAGAATAAATTACCATCAAATAAATACGTCAATTAAATATGCGTACTAGGTTTAAAGAATGCACCTTCGTACATTTGTACATTTCTACACACATTTCTACACTCACATTTCTACACTCTCATCTCTACACTCACATCTCTACACTCACAACTCTACACTCACAACTCTACACTCACAACTCTACACTCACAACTCTACCTTCCAAACTTCATCCCCTCTACACTCTATTTCATCCACCGCTGGATATTCCTGCTCACTCCCTCGCACACTTTCTCACACGTAGATTACGCGCATTTTTCATCCTCCACCATGTTGCGTCTTCTCACCCCCACGGCATTTGCCCGCCCCGGAGGCTCTCTCTTGTCCAGATGGGTTCTGGGCACAGCCAGGCCCACGCGCGTGGCGCCGGCACTCTTTTTCCGCTCGTCGCTCCGCCTGTTTTCCGCTGCCCGCACCTCCCACCTTAACGGCACCAGAACCTCCTCCAACCACGAGAGCCCCGCCCCAGCCAGCACCCCCTCACCGCCCGAGGCCAAAAACCCCATCTTCTCTGCCGAGGAACTCGAAGCCGCCCGCCTCGCACGCTTGGCCGGGCTCGGCTGGCTCGCCAAGCTCCCGGAAAAATGGATTCCTTACTTTGAGCTCATGCGGTTGGAAAAGCCCGTGGGCACGTTGTTGTTGCTCATTCCATCGTTCTGGGGCATCACCATGGCGGCATATGCCGTCTCCGCGCCGTTGCTGACCACCGTCACCGCGTTTGCGCTCTTTTCTGTCGGTGCGGTGGTGATGAGAGGTGCTGGGTGCACCATCAACGATTACTGGGACAGAGACTTGGACAAACAGGTGGCTCGCACCATGGAACGGCCCATCACCAGTGGAAGAGTGTCTCCGCCGCAGGCGCTCACGTGGATGGTGGCCCAGTGCTTGGTGGGGCTCGGGGTGTTGTTGAGCTTGCCGTTTGAGTGCTTCTACTTGGGTGCGTTGTCGTTGCCGTTCGTGGCAGCATATCCGTTGTTCAAACGCTTCACCTACTACCCACAGGTGGTGCTTTCTGTGTGTTTTGCCTGGGGCTGCATGTTGGGCTTCCCTGCCGTGGGTGCTCCGCTCAACTGGTGGGTTGTCGGCCCGTTGTTTGTGTCCAAGTTCTTGTGGTGCATGATTTACGACACCATCTACGCCCACCAAGACAAGGTGTACGACCTCAAGGCTGGTATCAAGTCCACTGCGTTGGCATGGGGCAAGAACACGAAACCAATCATGTATGCCATGGGAACTGCCCAAGTGGCCACATTCTTGACTGCGGGGTTCATGAACTCCATGGGACCCTTCTTCTACTTGACTGCGGCGTGGGGTTTTAGTCGCCTTTTCTCTCAGCTCAAGAACGTCGACTTGGATGACCCTAAGAGCTGCTGGGCCGCATTCACCGGTAACATCCGCACCGGTGAGATCTTGTGGCTTGGTATGTTCTTGGACTACTTGTTGAAGCTCTTTGGGTATTTGTAGACTTTAGAGTATGCATTATGTCGTATTTTGTCGTACGTCTCTCATTGCTTCTCAAACGCTCCGCTATATGTGTGCTCGAAATCCAGGGCAACTTGCTTGGTAAACCGGGCATCAAGCTTGGTCATCGTCTTCGCCATTGAGGCAAAAGCCTTCTTGTTTTCCGTCTCCACCACAATGCGTGCAAAGTACTGGCTCACTAATCTAAGTGGAATGTCTTCAGGAAGCATCTCAAGTACTTCCTCCATGGTGAAAAATCCATCGCCGTAGCAGTCCACCATATGGGATACTGCCGTAAATCGAAACGCAGAATCCTGAGCTTGTAAATAGTAGCCAAGAACCCTTTTCAAGTTTTCTTTGGTTTGCACTTTGTCATTAGGTATCGTCTCTTCAAATTCGCTTCTAATGGCTTCGAAGTAGATTGTCTGTTTCGGGAGGGGCATTCCGGGGTATATACAAAGTCTCTCGGCAACGCAATAATCGTTCTCCTCCTCAAGCATGTACGAAATCAATTCTTCATTTGATTCCGTAGAAAACCCTTTTTGCAAGTAGGCAAACGCCTTGTGCTCCCATCCTTGCCAATTGAACTCTTCCTTATCATGCAACAGCTTGACCACTAACAATTCATACATCTTTAAGTACACCATTGCTAGGTTTTTGCATTCGCTCCGCCGGCCATGAACGTGAAGAAAATCCACCAATGAAAGCTTTGGCCATCCTCCGCTGTTCGAGTCTATCTTGAAGGTGGAAGTAAGGATTTCAAGGTTTGCCAATTCCACTTCCAACAAAGTTGTGTTGGATGATAAGTACTGGAGAAGCTCATTCAAAAGCTCCTCCAAGAGCTCATAGTCAACACTTCCCTTTTCGTTGACGCTCTCCATAAAGTTCAGCTCGATATACTCGATTTTCAAAGACGAGAAATTAGTGTTGAGAGAATGGGTCTTGGACAATTCCTTCAAAATGAAATGGTGTGTAGCCTTATGCTTTCCTCCCTTATTTTGTCTCAAAAGCTCTAGCCCTTGGTCGGGCCTGAGTTTTAAAAGCTCCAAAAGCTTCTTGGTGTACTCATCAGCATCTGAAGTGAAATTTTTGAGTTGAAAAAATGCAAGCTCAACTAAATCCTTTTCTTCTTCTCCAATCTCTTCGAGCTGCATTTGGATATCTTCCATTCTTAACAATTCTAAAGTTAAGTCTATAATTTCTGTTCCTCTTTTATCCATTCCATTCTTCTGCTCTATTTTGTAAACTTGCAAAAGGGGTAATTTCATACTCTCTGACTTGAAGTGCTCAATAAGTTCCTCGTTCTTATAAGCTTCGCTTATCCATTCATCTTCTTCCGTATTGATCAAACTTATAGTGGCGGGAACAGTGGTGCACATTTTATACTTAAGAATTCTGAAGTACAGCCAAATGGTTTGATTAAAGGATTCTTTGTTGGAATACACCTCGTCAATGATCCAGGTTTTAAACTCTTCATTGGGGGAAAATGTTCTCAATTTTTTTATTAACCTGAAGAGGCCATCTTCCATTGTGAAATCATCCCAGCTATCGGCGGAAAAGCCGTTGTATAATAGAAGAAAAAGTCTAGGATCAAAACGATCATCTTCTTCTCTCAAGTTTAAAAAGGTAGCTTTAGATTCAGACTCTTTCCCGATGGTCAACAAGAGAAGGAGTGAAATTGTGTCCGCAAAGTGTTTGAAGTTGGAGACCGATTCAATTTCGCCGGAGATTTCAGCTAGATAGCTAACATCTTTAGCCTCTTCCACTGCCTTCATGAGACGATCATATGCTGTTAGAAGCTCTTCATCTTTATGCAAAAAGAAAAATGTGTTGTCCGCTAAGAAAACAGACTTTGTTGTTGAATAGTATTTCTGGCCCATACTTGCAGGGGCCCCAGATGCATTTACAGGAGATAAAAGATCCAGCAATCTCCTGTTCACGACCTTGAGGTCTGATTTGAGCTCCAATATTTGGAGCTTTTCTGGCTCAGTGACACCGAAGTCGGCCAATTTCAACCCCTGGCTGTACGCAACCTCGAACGATTCCAAAGAGCTGAAGGTCAACCTCAACTTCTTTTCTAAGGGGGTGGTGAAAAGCCCAATGACAAATGGCCATTCGATCGCGATACCGTTGGTCGGGTATCCTTCTTCTAGCCACGTAATTGTTCCTCTTGTGATTTCACCAAAGGCATTGATGAACATGGCCATGGAAGTAGAAGCATCGGAGGAGATAGTGAGCATATACTCTTCTTCAAGCTTCGGCTTGTCTTTTGCTGTGAACGGCACAATGTGTGGCTTGACATTCTGGACCAGATCCGCATTGTAGTCGAAAAGCGATATGCGTCGCGTTTGCTGTAGATCCACCACATCGTAGTTTTTGCTGTTTGCCACCAAACAAATATTGCTGTAATTGGCCAGAGTCCCTGCCGCGGAGGAGTAGCCGATTATGGCTCCGGAGTAGTTGATGTCTTTGAGAAGTTTGATGCGATCGGGGAGAAACTGAACCACCCGAATCTTAGAGGTTGTGTAGACAATGATCTTATCATGCTTGTTCTTCACCTTGGGGTTGTCCACCTGTGTCAACTCCGACATTTCTGTGACGTCTCTGACTTTCCCGATATGGCAAGGCGAAAGTTCAGGCAAGCTGAAGGCGTGAATTACACGGTTGGCCAATGCAAGACAGAGCAGCGCATCAGGGAGAACGAGCATTTTCTCCACCGGATGATTTTCTCCGGAATTGACTGGAATCTTCAGAATCAACATGTAGTCGTCTGCATCGTCGAATAGGAGGTAGTGGAGGAGATTACCGGTAGAGGTGCCCACATATAGATTGGACTCGAAGGTGGCGATGCAACAAACGGTTTCAGCGGGACCCAACTCTAGCGAGAGCGGGAAACGCGATAATAGAAACCCATTCGGTAGATCTAGGTTCGGCAGTGGAGTGTCGGCCATAGTTGATAATGATATGAACGGTGCGCGATTGTGATCAGTAGAAGCAGTATCGCGATTGCGATGTGGAGGTTGGTACAAGAGAAGGCAAGGCTACGGCGAAACACAGATTGGCGGAGAAACTAGAGCAATTAGTAGCTATATAATGGGTGCTGGGTGTATTGGATGTGTTTAGAGGCTATTTTGTCCCGTGTTGACAGTATTGATGTCTATGAATGTCCAGTATGCCAGTATGTCCAGTATGATGACCAACCATGACCAGCAACCATCACTAAACTATACGTAGCGTTGCTCTTCCCTCGAAATCTAGTGTCAATACCCCGCATTTCCATCCTTCTACATCGTGGCGTCTCGTGGCCATATTCTCAGTGGGTACTCCACTGTAACTCTACACCAGCGCAAGAGCCTCGGTCACCGCAGGCATGCTCGGTGGAAATGCAAGATTATCTCTGTGGGCCACGTACTCCGAGTCGGCAAAACCGAGCACAGACTCGATTTCCTTGCTCAGAATACCCTTGATCAACTCGATTTCGGTGGAACTGTAATTGACCCGGCAGTGGCCCACCTCCACCGCGTCAGAAACAGGCCCGTTGCGGTCAGGAACCACCTTGATGGCAACGCACTCACTCTCATGGAACAGGCCCTCGACCGCCACCACGCCCGCCGGCAAAAGTCCGGCTCTGTTTTTCCTGGTCAACGCCTCGAAACAGCCCTGGTCGATGATCAACGAGCCTCTGGTTCGAAGGCCGTGCAAGATCCAGAACCGCTTGTCGGAGCGGATCTGCCGCGCCTTAGGAAGCGCCAAGAACCGCGTGTGGAGCGGAACGTGGCCACACGAGATTTCCTCCGCCACAAACTTCTCTTGGTCTGCAACCAGCCACTTCTCGTCGGTGGCCTGGATGTTGGCCACGATTTGCAAGATGCACTGTGGCTGCGACGACAAGGTGATGATGGTGGTGACACCCACGTTGGTCGCCAACTCCGCCGCAATCAACTTCGTGGTCATTCCTCCAGTGCCGACTTTGCTTCCGGCGCCGGCGTCCTCTGTGTCGGTTTTGACTGCAAGCTCGTCGATTCTGTCGACCAAGAGAATCGGCTTTGCGTCGGGGTTGGTGCGGGGATTGTCGGAGTACAAGCACTCCACGTCCGTCATCAAGAACAAGTAGTCTGCGTGGATCATCCCCGCCGTGATGGCGGAGAGGGTATCGTTGTCGCCGAACTTGATTTCCGCCACCGACAACGTGTCGTTTTCGTTGACAATGGGAATCACGCCCATGGCCAACAACTCGTTCAAGGTGTTGGTGGCATTCTTGTACTGGGTGAAATCCATGATGTCATTGCGGGTGATCAAGATCTGCGCAATCGTCTGGTTCATCTGGCGGAACAAGTCGTCGAAAAGCCCAATCAACCGGCCTTGGCCAATGGACGCGATCGCTTGCACCTGCGACAACTGCTTGGGTTTGCTTTTCACGCCCACTCTTTTCATGCCTACGGCAATGGCACCGGAAGACACAATCACAATGCGGTGGCCGGCGCGGCGGAGCTTGACCGCGGTTTCCACAATATTTGCCATGTTGGCAAGACGGGGCTCTAGCGTCACTTCATCCACAAGAGACGACGTGCCGAGCTTGATCACGATGGTGTATGATTTGGAAGACATGGTGATAGGCACTGACTCATTACCAGATTTCGCGAAAATAAACGTTTGGGTGCGGCTGATATTGGGATCCGAGGGTTGCAGGAACGTCTTCTGGGTTTTGGTTGGTCTTGGCGGTTTCGGTTTGTCTTGATTTTGGTTGGTCTTGATTTTGGTTGGTCTTAATGGTTATGGTTGGCCTTGATGGTTTTGGTTGGTCTCGATAGTTTGGGTTGGTTTTGGGTTGTTCTATTGCTTACGCTGTTACTAGCTATATCCGTAGATATAGGCGTACGTGAATCGATTTACACTGTTTTGGCGTTGCCGGCTTCATTTCTAGCAAGTTTAGGAATCCTCGAGCTCGTTTATAAAGAAATTTTTTATCCTTCTTAGGCGGTCACTTTCCCTCTCACTTCTCTGGACTGATGTTCTCACGTTATCGCTAGCACTAGCTGGGGTGGTCTCTCCTATCACTAATTGGGCAGGAAGCAATTTATCTTTGCTTATTATATCTTATTTTGTAAAAATCGGCGGTTTTCGATTTTTGCCGTTTGTTTTTCATTTTCTGCTTTTTGTAATTTTGTGGTCGTTTTCTAGTTTTTCAGATACCGCACCTGTCTTCAGTCGACCTAGTATATATTATACATAAGCATATACTATACATAAGCATATACATTAAGCAAAACCGAATCAAAAAGCCTTCATAGCACTGGAAGTTCACATAATACCTACATTAACTTAAACTCTTCTTATAGAACTGATACACCCGCTCAAGCCACTGTAAGGGCCTTCCAGTGCGCTTAATGAGCTCACCCAAACAGAATACATGCATACTCATAAAAGAAGAATTTGAGACTTAGAATGAAGAGATCAAATATTTATAACAGGGCTTCACAGATACACACTTCACATCCTACATCGATAGATTGATCTATATGATCATGCCCTGAAAGACAAACAAGAAAGGTCCCTTGGCCCAGTTGGTTAAGGCGTGGTGCTAATAACGCCAAGATCAGCAGTTCGATCCTGCTAGGGACCACTTCTTACAGGGCGTGTGGCGTAGTTGGTAGCGCGTTCGCTTAGCATGCGAAAGGTCTCGGGTTCGACTCCTGACTCGTCCATTCTTTTTAGAACAATTACTTCATTTTTTTGGTTTCCATAGCACCGCTCTTTTGGTCGTTCAGAGTGGGTTCTTCCCGTCTCATCAGCATTCCAATACACTTCTGCTTCATAGCAAACACTTATAATGTATAATTTATTAAGACCCGTATACCTAAAATACAAAGACGAATAAAGTGGGGTTAATGAAGGAACTGCAAGAGTTTTATAAGCGGCCACCACATTAACTTATCTAGATGACAACAGCTTCAGCCAACTTCTTCTTGTAGTCCAAGATAGAACCCTCCCATCTGGTGGCAGTCTTGTTCTCAATGACGAAAATGTCCTTGGCAACCTTGTCCAACAATCTGAAATCGTGCGACACAACCACAACACCACCGTTGAAAGCGTTGATAGCCTCGGCCAAGGAGTCAATGGTAGACAAGTCCAAACCGTTAGTAGGCTCATCCAACAACACCAAGTTTGGCGACTCAATGGCCAACAAGGCGAAAACAACTCTGGATCTTTGACCTTCGGACAAAGTGGCCATTTGCGAGGTTTGACCTTCACCGGTCAAACCGTAACGACCCAATTGTTGTCTCCAGTATTGGAAGTCCTGGGAAATATGTGGGAATCTGTCTCTGATGAACTCCAAAGGAGTCTTGGTCAAGTCCAATTGGTCAGCAGAGTGTTGGGAGTAGACACCCAACTTGATGTGAGTGTGTTGGATGACTCTACCCTTTTGAGGAACCAAGATACCTTGGAACAACTTCAACAAGGTGGACTTACCAATACCGTTAGGACCGACAAGGGCAACTCTGGAGTCCATGTCAATACCAATGTCCAAGTGCTCGTACAAGTTGTCCTCCTCCTTACCGGTGTAAGAGAAGGACATGTCATCGAACGCCAAGACTGGAGGAGGCAACTTCTCAACCTCTGGGAATCTGAAGGAGAAGACCTTGTCTGGAACAACCGGTTGGATCAAACCGTCGGCCTCCATCTTGTCCAAAATCTTTTGTCTGGACTTGGCTTGCTTGACCAAGTTAGCATAAGTACCAGCAGATGCAATAAACTTCTTGATGTGGGCAATTTCTTCTTGCTGCTTGTTGTATTGCTTCATCTGGTTGGTCTCCAATTCAGCTCTGGTCTTGACGTAGGAGTCGTAGTTACCACCGTATTGCATAAGCAACTTCATTCTCATGTCGATCATGTTGGTACAGACACCGTTCAAGAAATCCTGCGAGTGCGACACCAAGATCAAGGTTCTGTCCCATCTCTTCAAGTACTCTTCCAACCACACACACGCGGCCAAATCCAAGTGCGCCGTGGGGTCATCCAAGAGCAACAAGGTTGGCTTGACAAACAAAGCCTTGGCCAAAGCGACACGCATCTTCCAACCACCGGACATGTCCTTGGTCTTCTTGTTAATGGTGACACCGTTGAAACCCAAACCGTGCAAGATAACCGCAGCTCTGGACTCGAAAGTAGATGGGTCCATGCTGTCGATTCTTTCGTACAAAGCCTCCAAGGCGGGGTCCTCTGGGCCGTTTTTGACAATGATGTCCTCAACGAGGTCTTCAACTCTCTTCAACTCCGCCTCGGCTTCCTTCACCACATACTGCAAAGCCGACCACTCGGAAGGCTCAGCAGGCTCGTTCAACAAGTAAATGTCGAGCGCCTCAGGAACAGGGAATTCTCTGGCGGCAAGAGACTTCAACAAGGTGGACTTACCACATCCGTTCTCACCCAACAAACCGTATCTTCTGCCGTAGTTCAATTCCAAAATCGAGTCTTGGATCAACACTTTACCGTGGAACAACAAGGAAAGCGACGAGATCTTGATATCTCTGGAGGTTTCCAAAGACTCCAACACACCGGTGGTGACTCTGTCCGACAATCCGTGCTCGTCGGTTTGCATCTTCAACTTGGCAATTTGGGCGGAAGCATCATCGACTTCTTTCTCTTCGGCGTCCTTGGCGGCTTGCTTCTTGGTCTTTCTCAAAGATTTACCGGAAGCGGCTTTGGCAGCCTCTCTCTCGGCACGTTTTTGGTCTCTCTTGGCCTTGGATGCGGAAACAGACATTGGTTTTCAAGAAAAAAAAAGTAGAGGGCCAGTGCAAATGCGCATGGGAGAATAAGAAGAAGCATCGAGAAATTTTCGTGTGCATGCAGGTCGTGGGTATGGTTATCTACAGTCGGGAGCAATGTTTCCAGCGGCCCCAGGCCATTGAGAGAAGCTGCAGCTGGGGGAGCCGGGAAAATCTTATGCTTGCCACAATCGGCATTGGTTTGTACGGCGCTGGCGGGCTGAATTACTTTGAAACGCTGATAATTGGCCATACTTCACGTGACCAAAAGCACGTGCAACAAAGTCGGACTGGGATGCTATATGCCCACACGTACAGGACATTCTACCACTCCCAGAGCCACCAGCAACAGAGAGTAGACTTTTCGGGAAAAGAAGACGGGTTTCACGGAAGAAAAGATTTCCACTAAGTTTTCGGTTTCTATATAGGCGGATAGCGCTGATTCTGAAAAGTTTTTGGTGTTCTCGTCTTAGGTCCACTCTATCACGTAGTACCGTTTCATAGCAAGTTCCAGGCCACGTCATAACCGGAAGTGGTAGGAAATACGACCTTTGGCGACAGGATCGGCGGGGCAACTGCCAGATGACGGACTAAAAAAAGGGGCGAGCTGGGAATTGAACCCAGGGCCTCTCACATGCTTGTATTCAGTTCGGTGAGCCGAACCGTCGCCCAAAGCGAGAATCATACCACTAGACCACACGCCCTTCTTGAGGAAAGAAAACAGGTAGAAGAATAAGACAGCCCAGAGATGAGAGAAAGAAAAGGGAAGAAATTATCGGAGGGAATGGGAAGCAGGAAAATGCGAAAATGAGTGGCAGGATGGTAGACAGAAAAAGTAGAGAGTGAGTGAGAGGAGACAAGGAAGATTGTGTTTGAGGGTGGCAGACGGAAGGTGGCCGTGCAGCAAATCGTCCTTGTAAGAATAGTTAAGTAGCCATAGAATGAACGGGAGAACCAGCGTAAAGATAGTAGCATAATCCTGGCCAAGAGCACAGACTGTGAAAGTAGACGTTGTGAGAAAGAGGGGGAGCAAATAAATAGATGAGTATGATTAATAGAGTGCAAATAGATGAGCGGGCAGAACTTGTTCGAACAAGATGAGTCTGCTCACAGGCAGAAAATTGGAAAGAAAGTTGATAGGTGGGAGGATGACAGATGAGAGGATGGAAGATGGAAGATGGAAGATGGAAGATGGAAGATGGAAGATGGAGGATGGAAGATGGAAGATGGGGAAGGTACACGGCGAAGAAGAAGAAAGCGGATAGAGGTACACGGTGAACATAGAAGAAGTGGGGGCATTCGACAAGGCAGGCAAGGTGCCAAATGGGTGCGAAATAGATGGAAGATGCGAAATCGACGGAAGGTGCGACGAAAGCCAAATGGGTGCGAAATCGATGTAGGTGGACAGGTAGACAGGTGGAAAGAAAGGTAGACAGGTGGGCAGGTAGACAGGTGGACACATATTACAAAACACGACAGCACAAACCAGCAGCCAGCCTCCACAATACCGGCCATGCTTCTGTTTTCGTCCGAACGATCGAACATCTCTCCAAGTTCTCCTGCAAGCAGCGATCCCACCACGCCGCACCAGGCACAAGCCCAGTCCCACTCCGGCCCGGCCCAACCAAACCAAAACCAGCCCAGCCCACAACCCGCCAATCAGCAACCGCATTCAACAAAGCCGCCACCAGCCAAAAGTCGCCCGGCAGCCAAACCGCCCGAACCTATTCTCACGCTGCATCTCTGCGTGCACAGAACAGTCATCGCACAAGCAGAAATCTTTTCACTCTTTCCACCACCATGTCCGGAGCATTCAGCCAGGTCGATGCCAGCGGCAACTACCTCGCCAACATCATCCTGAAAAACGGAAGAAATGAGGTCCAGACGTATCCCATCTCGCACCGCGAGGGCGTGTTAGTGGACGAGAGCGGCATCAAGAGACACGAGCTCCAGAGCGACCAGGTGGTATCTTGTGTGACGTGGTTGAACGACACGGCGGAGCTTGTGCCGAAGAAGAGCACCAAGAGAAGAGCGGACGGCGATGCTGCTACCACCACCCCTACCACCACCACTCCTAACACCACCACTCCTAACACCACCACCACCCCCACTACCACCACCACCACCGCGCCCTCGCCGGTGTCCGTGCCCAGCCTCTTGGCCGTGGCGCTCGAAAACGAAGAGGTGTGGGTGTTCTCGCCGCTCCGAGACGAGCCCGTGGCCGTCATCCACGGCGCCGGCAAGCTCGTGTCGCTCGCGCGCGGCCACACGCAAAACTGCTTCTGGGGCCTCTCCGACGCCGCCGTGTTGGTGCAGATGCACGCCATCGACGCCACCGTCACCCGCACCGTGCGCTTCGCCAAAACCGACGCCGACGTGGCGCTCGTGAGCGCGGGCGCCGCCACCGCCGCCGCCCACCGCGTTCTTGTCGCGTCCGCCACCTTGTACGTGGTGGACCCCGCCCGCAGCCGCAAAAACGTGGTGCGCCAGCTCGCGCCCGCCCACCCCGGCGACGGCTGCATTGCCTTCGCCGCGGACGTGGCCCCCGGCGTGGTGGCCGTGGCCCGCGACTTGTCGGGCGTGCTCACGGTGTACCGCGTGGCCGAGGAAGCGGCGCCGCGCACATTGCGGTGCGCCGGGTCCAACATCACGCGGTTGGCGGCCGTCGCGCCCGGCACGCTCGTGGCGTTCACCGAGCACGGCGCAGAGGTGTTTGCGGACGCGGCCACGGCCGCGCCCGGCGCCGAGCCCACAGCATGCATCCGCACCAGCAACGCCGAGCTGCCGTTGGAGAACATCGTGGCCACCGCCGCCAACGGGCTCGTGGGCGTGTGGTACGACGGCAACCAGCCGCGGTTCGTGCGCATCGGCGACGCGGCGCACGTGGTCGGCGACGTGGCGGTGGAGCTCCAGCGGCGCGACGACACCCGCGCCGACGCGACCCCGGCGCGCGACGCCATCACGTTTGCGGCGCACGAGGCCGCGCCGATCGCCAACGTGGGCGCGGCGGAGTTGCTGGCGCGGTTGTCGCAGATGTTGGGCGCGGCCAAGGTGCTGCGCAAAGAGGTGGTGCGGTTGTGCGCCGCCAACGACGACGAGGACAACATCAAGGACGCCATCCGCCATTTCTCGCAGTCGGAGCGGTGCGCGGACTTGGTGGAGCGGCTCTTTGAGATTGTCAGCAAGAACGTGGCCGCGGACCCGTCGCGCAAGTCGTCGTTGTCCATCTGGCTCAAGTGGATCTTGTTGGCCCACGGCGGCTACATCTCCAAGCAGGAGAAGCTCGCGCCGTCCTTGCGCCTGTTGCAGACCAGCCTCGACGGCGGCATGAACATGATGTCCAAGCTATTGGCGCTCCAGGGCCGGTTGCAGTTGTTGAAGTCGCAGGCAGAGCTCCGCAACAAAATCAGCGGCCACGTGGACGACGCCGCCGACAGCGAGCACGACGACGAGACCTTCAACGACACCTTCAACCACACCCAGAACGTCGAGGAGTCCGTGGTGTATGCCAACGGAGAAAACGACGACGATTTTGTCATCGAGAACGTCGACGCCAACGGCACGTTGGACGACGCTTAGCATATGTATATACGAATACACCGGTCAGAGACGTTGCGAGTAGATGGTGGGGAGAAGTAATTTGGACCTTGGCGAACAGTGAATTGCAGTACTCGGAGTGGAATGGATCTGGATGGATGTGGATGGATGTGGATGGATCTGGATGGATGTGGATGGATGTGGATGGATGTGGATGGATGTGGATGGATGTGGATGGATGTGGATGGATGTGGATGGATGTGGATGGATGTGGATGGATGTGGATGGATGTGGATGGATGTGGATGGATGTGGATGGATGTGGATGGATGTGGATGGATGTGGATGGATCTGGATGGATGTGGATGGATCTGGATGGATGTGAATGGATCTGGAAGGATCTGGAATTGAATCAGCGATTGGACAGTGTGGACAGTGGCTTGAATCAGTGAAGATCAGTGAACGGCTGTTTACAAGATACGCCTGATGGTAGATGGTAGTCACTGTTCGTCTGAGTGACTTCCAGCTTAGACATAGTTCTATCTACAAGCCTTATCTAGATTGGCGACTTGTTCATCAGGCGTAGCCAGAGACGTAGAGATCTATACGATTTGACCAGATTTGTGGCTTGAGCCGTGTTTCGGATGGTGTCCAGATCCGACCAAGAGCCAGTGATGGTGTTATCGATCGGCCATCGTTCACTCTTTACTACATTCACGTCGGCACGGCATTATGAAATTTTCAAACTTCACAGACGCAAGAGGATTCGGCAAAGAGATGCATACCTTTCAGTATGCCACAAAGAGAGAATGAGCGAGAATAAGCGTAAGCGAGAATAAGTCAGTGAGAATAAGTCAGTGAGAACAAGTCAGTGAGAACAAGTCAGTGAGAATAAGTGTGACGGACCCAAGAATGCGACTTCACGATTCCCAAATCCATCTCTAATAACCCCACAAACCCAAAAAACCCCAAACCTCATCCAGTAGTCAAAACCGCCTCATTCATTCCTGTGATCGCGACAATCTTTGGAGCACTCTGCTTACCTAAACAAACCGGCGGACCGTTGTTCTGTGCACGGCAGCACTACATCAGTTCCACACCTGCAAAATCTGCACCACCCACCAATGGCAGAAAAACTCTACATCTCGTACAATATCGTACACAAGCTCTGCAAAAAAGCCGCAGAAGAAATCAAGGCCAGCGGTGCCCGCGTGGATCTTATCATTGCCATCGGAGGCGGAGGATTCATTCCAGCGAGAATTCTCCGGTCTTTTCTCAGAGATGGAAAGGGCAACATTCCCATCCAGGCCATCGGCTTGTCTCTCTATGAAGATATGGGGATTGCCCAAGCAGACACTATCGGAAAGGAGGTGGTCAGAACCCAGTGGCTTGACTTTGGTAACTTGAGCAATCACTTGGACACACTTATCGGTAAAAACGTGATTATTGTGGACGAGGTGGACGACACCAGAACCACGCTTCACTATGCGGTTACCGAGCTCCAGAACGACGTTGCCAAGGTGGAAAAGGAGTTGGGTCTGACCACCCCGACCAAGTTCCTGGTGTTTGTTCTCCACAACAAGAACAAACCCAAAAAGGCTGATCTTCCGCCTAGCATCATGGAAACGGGACGCTACATTGTGGGCCAAGAAGTGGAGGATGCGTGGATTGCCTACCCGTGGGATGCGGTGGACATTGATGAGCACACGGAGGAGGCCAAGAAACAGGGCAATTACTAGACGTAGGAACAAAGAGAAGAGGAGAGAGGATATTATAGCGAATAGAGGAGAAGACTGAGTAGAAGGAGAGCGAGTAGAAGGAGAGCGAGTAGAAGGAGAGCGAGTAGAAGGAGAAAAGTGAAGAGAAAAAGAATAGCGAAGACAAGAGATATGAAAAAAGACAATCGTAGTCCAGTGTCCAGTCCGCGATAAGAATGCGAAGCCAAAATCAGAAACGTCACTTTTATGTAGCGGAGAGAGCGATGAGCTGTAGCTGACGGAACCAAAACACCCACAGCACCAGAAACAGACGAAGAAGCCTCGAACCACCCCGAGGCAAAATAGACTGCCGCATTGAATATCGGAAACAGCCAATATAGAAACAGCCAATATGGAAACGGCCAATAAAGAAACGGCCAATATGGAAACGGCTAATATGAAAATGGCCAATATAGCGTCGCATCCCAGCACCCACCAAAACCACCAGCTACTAACAGCACAGCGTAAACGCCAGAGCAAAACCAAAACTTAACCAAAAACTCCGTACAAAAAGAATACCCGGCGGCCACCTACCCTTCCCAACCCCGTCTTCTTCCTCTTCTTCGTATTTCCCACGAACACCACCTGTCCTACACAAAACCTCCGCATGGGTTTTCACTCTCTAGTTTTCAGTCTAAGTCTTCCTTTTTCTCCCAATCCCCATGGACGCCCACACCCTTCTCCAGTGCTTCTCCGGCACTCTCGAGGTGTCCCGCCCGGTGCGCGAGCAGGCGGAAACGCAACTTCGCCAGCTTTCGCTCACACCCGGCTTTTTGGGCGCATGTCTAGACATCATCTCGTCGCCCAATGCACCGGACGGCGTGCGCAAGGCTGCGGCGGTTTATTTCAAGAACAGAGTGGTCAGATCGTGGAACAACCCGACCAACACCGTGGACGACGGCGAAAAACCCGTGGTCAAGGACAGAATCATCTCGGTTTTGGCCACGGTGGACCATGCAACCAAGCAGCAGTTGATTCCGGTGTTGCGCGTGCTTGTGAGCTTCGAGTACCCCAAGCAGTGGCCGGGCTTGCTCCAGCAAACGGGAGAATTGCTTCTGCTGCAGAACAGCGCCTCCTCCATGTATGCGGGTGTGTTGTGCTTCGCCGAAGTGTGCCGCAGTTACCGGTGGGTGCTCAACCAGGAACGAGAGAAGGAATTGGACCCGATCATCGCCCAGGTGTTCCCGCACTTGCTCGAGATGGGAAACGCCATCTTGGCCGCGGAAATGTCCGAGATCACCGCAGAGATCTTGAAGCTAATCTTGAAAACCTACAAGTTCGTCACCTACTACGACTTGCCCAAAGTGCTCCAAACCAAGGAGTCGCTCGTGGCGTGGGGCCAACTCCACTGTCTGGTGATCAATCTTGCACCGCCCGCGTACATCGTGTCGTCCTCCTTGACCGAACAAGAGAAGTCTCAAACCCATATCTCTAAGTGCTACAAGTGGTCTGTGGCCAACATGGAGAGATTGTTCCGCCGCTACGCCTCCAAGGATTTGTCGTTCAAGATGAAGTACGATAGCTACCGCGCGATGTTCATCGCCGAGTTTGTGCCCCATTTGTTGTCGGTGTACTTGTCTCTTGTGGAGAGCTGGTGTGCGGGCTCCAGATGGATCAGTTCCACTGCATTGTTCCACTTGTTGGAGTTTCTTAGCCACAGCGTGACCCAAAAGGAGTCCTGGGCCATCATCCGGCCATACTTTGAGAACCTTGTGTCCCACTTCATCTTCCCGTTGTTGTGTCCTTCCGATGACACCTTGGAGCTTTTCGAAACCGACCCGAATGACTATATCAACCTGAAGCTCGACAACTTCGACGACTCGGAACCAGACATGGCTGCTTTGGGCTTGCTCGTCACCTTGGTCTCCAAGAGAAAGAAAACCACCCTCGAGCCCATTGTCACTTTTGCATACAACCAATTGTCGGAATTGAAGAATCTCCCCGAAGACTTGGAAGTGGCCAAGAAGAAGGATGGCGCGTTGCGTTTGGTTGCAGGTGTGTCTCATTTTCTAACTTCCAGCAAGTCCCCATACGCCGCCCAGATGGAAGATTTCCTTACGGAATTGGTGTTGCCTAACCTCAACTCGCAATACGAGTTTTTGCAAGCTAGAACTCTTGATGTGTGCTCCAAGTTCTCTGATTTGGAATTTAAAAACCCCCAGACGCTATCTATCCTCTTCCAAGGTATCCTCAAATCTTTTACCACCGAAGGTGCTGACGTCAGCTTGCCTGTTACCCTTCAAAGTGCATTGGGAATTCAAGCATTTATTCACAACCCACAATTCAAAGAAGTTTTGTCCTCAATTATTTTGCCAACAATGTCGAAGCTTTTGGAGCTCTCCAACGAAATCGACAACGATGCTATTTCCATGGTCATGCAAGAGTGCGTGGAAAACTTTTCTGAGCAGTTGCAACCATTTGGTGTAGAGTTGATGAACAATTTGGTGGAGCAGTTCATGAGGCTTGCAGTGGAAATTAATGATGCTTCTAATGTTGAGGCTGAGGAGATTGAAAATGACTATGTTGACCTGTCAGACAAGATAATGGCTGCGGTGGGCTTGTTGAACACTATGATTACTGTCCTTTTGTCATTTGAGAACTCGAGGGAAATTTGCATGAAGTTGGAGGAAACCTTTTCGCCTGTGATTGACTACGTTTTGACCAACGATTTGGACGATTTTTTGGCCGAGATCGCCGAGTTGATCGAAAACTCCATATTCTTGTTGCGGGCAGTGAGTCCGTTGATGTGGAGACATTTCACTCAAGTGGCCGACTCCTTCACCCAAGGAATTGCCGTTATGTATGTCGAGGAGATGTCCCAATGCTTGAAGAACTATATGGTTTTTGGCGGTGAAGGTTTACTTGCCAACCAAGAGAATATCGCTAAAATGATGCACATCATCTCATTCATTATGAATGCTGACGATGGCAATGCAGACTATAACGACTTGGTTACTTCTTGTGATCTTGCACAAACATTGGTTCTCTCCTTACAACACAACTCGACTGCCATCATCCCTGATCTTGCTAAGATCATCTTGCCAGTTCTCGCATCAAACCAAAAGGATTCTCTGCATATCTCTACTAATGCCTTGACTGTTGCCCTGATGAACTTCGTGATTTCTTGCTTGGTTTATGACCCTGCAAGCACGTTGATCTTGCTCCAGCTGTACACAAAGGAGTTCTTCGAGCAGTGGTTTGCTTTGATTCCTCTCTTAAAGCGTGTCTATGATATCAAGTTGTCTGTTCTTGCTCTCATTAGTTTGGTCAACAACCCAGATGTTTTGAACGCGGTTCTGTTTATTTCTGGCGCTATTGCTTCCAAATTAGCGGTTTTGTTCAAGGAATTGCCAACTGCCATCCAAAATTTCGAAAAGCAAAGAGTGGAGTTTGGCGACTCGGATTTCACCGGCTATGACAACTTTGAGGACAACTTCAATGACAACTATGACGATGATTTCGACACGGCAAGTGTTGGAAGTGGCGAAAACACTGAAAGCAATACTAAGGAGTACTTGGACTTCCTCGAACAAGAAACTCACAAGCTTACTGGTACAGGCTATAGCGTGGAAGAGGAAACTGTATTTGAAGACCCATTGGCATCCACTCCATTGGATTCGATAAACACTTTCCAAGTTTTCAAAGATTTCTCCAACTCTTTGCAGCAGAGCAATCCCGCAGTTTACCATCTTGTGTTTGACAACGTCAGCGACGCAGAAAGACAAGTGTTTGTTGAAGTTTTTGAAATGGAGCCGAAATCGAATTAATCTTTTCTCTACGTTGATACTGGACATCTGGTAGTGACTACCCAAATGTGCATATACTTAGTACCTAATGCGAAAATCACTTTCCACTATTTATATGAAGTAACTCTTCCACAAAACACCCTCAAGTTCTTGCATTTGGGTCTCATTGAAGACTTTACTGTCAATATGCCAAGTGTCCTGTCTTGTTTTCTTGAACTTTCCTAAAGTTTCCTTTGCTGCTCTACCAACACTACCTGGAATACCAGAAGCTTTGTTTGACAAGATGGTCAATATCTCCGGAATCCATTTAGGTGGCGGAGAAACAAACGAAAATGCGTGGACCAACGCACCCAATCCGAGAGTGGCACCATGAAGAGTAATACTGTCCTGAGAGGAAATGTTCTTGAAGCCAGATTTTTTATACTTTTTCCTGATCTTATCCAAATCATTGGCGTATTGCTTCTTGTAAGAGTTGACGATACTTTCAATCTTCACGGGAGGGGAGGTGTGAATGAGCCCGGAAAATGTAATTGCTGCAGCTTCTCTGATTTCTAAATTCTTATGGTACATCAAAGAGTTAGTAAGCTTCAATATTCTAAGTCTTTGACTGTCATTCAATTTGAGTAAGTTTTTGAAGTAGATCGTTTCCGTAAACTCACCAAGAATAAATGATTGCACAACGTTCAAATTTTCCTTGCTGTAGTGTTCAAGCATCTTCACAACCCTTTCAAGATTTTCGGAATCATAAGGAATTTGTGACGCTCTCTTAAAAGCACTTAATGGTTCGATATTACCGAGTTGGCACACCTCTTTCATTGCTGTTAAATGGAGAAGGAATGGAACAATGTAAATGTCAACGAGATCTTGATACTGGACTGCAACACTCGTATTCAATGTCTGCTTTAACCACCACAAGATTGTAGTAGCAGCATGAATATATTTGGAATCTAATATTTCTTGCGTCAGTTTGTTCTGCACCTCGAGTCTCCAAGCCTCCACATTTTCAAAAAGTTCAGGAATTCTACCAAAGAGCATATCCGATTTACTCTTTTTATACATCAGGAAACCATAGTCATGACATGCCCTCAAAAAATCCTCCGAAGAAGCATACGACTCTTCAAAAAGCGAAAAGCACGACATCGCAATTAATGACCCAATCTGCTCTCTGATTGTCTCATGGCGGTCATCCATGTTCTCAAAACATAAATTCAAGACTTCCTCCGTAAAAGGGAATGCCCACGTAACAGAAGCAACAAAAGATTTGACGTAATTCAAACGAGTAGATTCGTTGATTGCCAAATCAGAAGATTTGCTTATTGGAAACTTGAGCATAACTCGAAGAATCGCAGGGAATCTTCTGCAGTCAATATGAGCAGGGACCCACCAGAAAAAGATGTTCCAGACGTACTTTGTTTCGGAAGTCAAATCGTTTTCAAAAATGTTTTGCAAAAATGACGCCAAAAAGTCGTCCCTCTTTGCCACCATAGCTGGGTTAATGTATTTCGAGGCAAGAAGAATGCCTGTTACCAATTCACAGACAACAATATGCGAACTCTTCTCATCCTTTTCGTAAGAATTCTTTATGATATCAAGTAAATCGTCGAACGTAAAATCCTGGATAGAATTATTTGAGATCAACATCACTATGTTCGAGGTGACAAATACGTCAGTTCCCTGAAAGGCAGAATTGGCATCATTATCAGCAATCCATAAGTTAACAATATTCAGAAACCATTCCTTCGTGACGCATGCAGAAAAGCCTCTGACAATTGCGCTGTCTGACTCGTTCAAGCTCAATTCAAAGCACGGTTTGTTAGTCACAGCGATCATGGTCTTATCCCAAAAAAGCCAACCGGAATTTGCTTTATGGTCAATAAAGTAATTAGGTTCCTTAAGGTTTTTCAACTCTTTTTTCCAAGTTTCATAGTATGACACACCATTCTTGGGGGTAGTATCAATGACCACAAAATCCTTCATGATGTAATTGAAATCGTAAGCATTTGCAATATTGTAATCAAATGCACTAAGCAAGTATAGCTTGTTGAACAACTTAGTAATACCTTTAAGAGCCAATCTCGAGATGATTGGGTGGTCAATGGATGCAATTTTAGTCAACAACTGGAATACATCATTCTTTGTTACCATTTCATAATCCGTTTGCAAATCAATAAGGAATAAAAGATTCAAGCTGCTTGACTTCCAATGGGAATTTTGCTTCTCGTGCATTACAACTGCATCTTCAATTCTTGATAATCTCTCGAGGTATAACTTTCTCTTCTTCTCCTTTGCTAAACGCACAGCTTTGATCTCCAAGTCAATAAATTCATCAGGAGGCCTGATAGAGTCAACCAACTCTTCATCTATCAAGCATATATTACTTGGGGGCGAAATTGCTCCTCCACTCAAGTCTTTGAACAATTTTTGGGCAATATCATTGACCTCAACATTATCAACATCAAGGGCCTTGTGGAGAATCTCGATGAATTTTTGCAAGTTGATATAGTCATTCTGGATTTTGCTCTTTATTCTCTTCAAATCGAAAATGCTTAAACCACTCTCAATGTTTTTATAGTTATTATCCGCCAATGCTTTAGAAATATGGCGCAACGAGGACCGGACGATAACATTGTAAGAACCATTGACTCTCTTCATGGCATCCATCAAGGTAGATTGAGCAGGACTAGCAATAGCTGTGTATGTGGAGCAGGATAACTTGACGATATCTTCAAGAAGAACTTTATCTAAATCAGTGATGTTCTTTGAAGTAGCATGGAGGGCAACTCTCAACAGGTGATAAGACTCGATACGAGCACCTAGAGCCAACCTAGTAAACGGCTTTCTAACGCGATTAATTTTCTGAAGCTCATTCACATACGCAAAAGAGATCTTTGCATGACTATGGTCCAAGACTCGCTCACGGCCAACATCTGCAAACCAGATATTGAGGGCGTAAAGAAGATGCTTGAACATTTTAGTGTTGTCATCAAGATGGGTCTGCACAAATTTGCAAATGTAATGCAAACTTTTGCCGACAAGGTGTCTCGTTTTATGAAGCTCAATGTAGAGGCCATTAGATCTTCTCGTCTCAATATCATCTCCAAAATAATACCTGCTTGTATAAAGCTTTCTCTCTCTGAAAGTGACTGCTGGATTCATGGAGGACATATCGACTCCCGCTACTCTTGGGCTTGCGGCTGCAGACCTATCAATCGGGGATTCAGATTTTGTCAAACTGTGAATATCAGGACGTCTAAAACCTGTTTCATCAATGCTTTCTTCTGAAGCCGCGCCCTTAGGATTCAAATACTCAAATGCATCTCCATTGAGTAATTTTTCGGCATCCACACTGCCGAAATCAATAGTGTCCTTGCTGCCAATGTTTTCTGCGATTTGCTGAAGGTTTTCGTGGATATTTTCAAGTCTTACTTCATCCTTGTCTGAGAATTTACTAGATTTCAAGTCCCTTATCTGTGCAAGTAACTTGAGACGATGCTGAATTGACTCAAATTTGTGATTGCTTAATTTGGGAATATCTTCGTCAAATGAAGGATCAAACAAATAGGAGACACCGCTCACACCGTATGCCAAATATAACAAGTAACCACGAAGCTCATCCGAAAGTTCAAGTGGAACATCGCCCTTTTCCTTGCTGCTGACAATATTTTTCATGACAACCAGGATATTGGAGAGAGCACGAGAAACATGTTGCTTGAAAGTAGAGACTGCAAAAGTCACTTCCTGCTCCCCGGGAATAAACCATTCGAAGGTGAGGTTTTCGTTGGAAAACCTGTATTCATCGAATTGGAATCCTCCCCAGCATCTTTCATCTACTTTCTCGCGATGTTCATATGCGGGGCTGATCAACCTAGTTTCTTTCAATCTTATCTTCGTTGCGCCTTGAAGCATTTGGTTGAGAAGATAAGTGCTTGAGAAAATAGTAGAGCCTTTAACGTGATCCATTAAAAAGAAGGACAAATCGGCCAAGGATTTTTCCATTTCAACAATCATTTCGCCGGCGTTTCCGATACATTCATTCAAAATCATGAGATTCCAGTACAAGTTTTGGTCAAGAGGGGCGATGTCTATACCGGTTCTAGAATTACCGGCGCCATTCTCTGTGATATCCTCTTTGATTCTTTCGATCAATAAGGAGCCAAATTCTTTGAAGTACTTGGGGTCTCTCTTGATGACGCCTCCACAAATTTCCGCCACCACGTCTGCAATCAGATGGATTGTGTTGTCGAGAACAAACTGGATCATCTGCTCTCGGAAAGACTTGAAGATGTCCTCCGACATAGCCTCGATTATGATGAACAAGAACTTTGGAAGACAGTCGCAGAGGTCTTTCTCAATGCCGTTGCTCTTGGAAGGATCAGGAATGTTCTCTAGAAGCGTGAACACTCTCTGGGTCAAGGACTTGATCAAGAACTTGAACGCGGCGGTGGAGGATCTAAGAGCGTTGACCTCAGTTTCTGTGTCAATGACAAACTCGCCTTGTTCGGGGGATAAGCCGTAGAGCTTAGTGTGGAGGCTTTCCAAATGCAACATGGTGACTTCCATAGCCAAGGTAGGATCGCCGTTGCCCTCGGTCAAGTCGTAGAGAGGCACGAAGTTGGCCATGGCGGAAAACGCATTCAAGGTGTGGATGGTTTTGCTGAGGTCATTGGAATCGATTCCGGGCAACGCGAGGGTGAAGATGGGGATGAGGTGCACTCTGTACACCGGGGTGGAGGCGAAGTGGCGTGTGAGTTCCTCCATGCATCGCAACGCCATCACCACTCTGTGGGTGGAGATGACGCCTTCCAACGACTCGTAAATGTCTGGGAGAATGTACCCGAGCGCCATTGGCGGGTTGAGGTGGCACAAGAGGCTCAAGGCAGAGAGATAGTCCTCGGCGGCGCTGTTGCGCTTGGATTGAAGGCCGGTGCGGACAATGGGGAGCATGCTGTGCACAAAACGCGCCACGAGCTCGTCCGAGAGCTTGATGGCGTCGGGCAAGGAGTGCAAGGTGCCGCTGGGCTGGCGTTCCATGTTGTAGCGCTTGTGCACCTGGTACACAAGGCTGAGCACTAGGCGGGAGATGGGCCGGGACCAGTCGCCGCTGTTGGAGGGGTGGACGTAACTCTTGATGGCGTTGAGCAAGGTGTCGAGCAGGTCCATGATGGCGTCGGTGTGGGAGTGGGAATGGGCGCTCAAGGAGAAGGCAATGCAGCTGGAGAAGCCGTGGAAGAACTTGGTGGACAAGGACGCGAACTTGTCGTTGTTGATGCCGAGGGAGTTGATGAGGGCGTTGACGAGGTAGAGGAAGTGGGGGCGGGAGAAGACACCAAAGGGCCCGAACAGCAGCGGCAGGTCGTGGTCGGGGGCGGTTGCGAGGTGGGACAAGTACGCCATGGCCACGGTGCCGAGGCGCGACGTCAAGTGCGAGTCGATGCCGTGGCTCTTGCTGAGCTTGTCCCACATGGCAAAGAACGCGGGCACGTAGTGGCGCACGTCGTACGGATCGGCGGGGTCGTAGTGGCGGGCGAACGGCAACGGCATCATCGCCAACAGCGACAACACCAACGACGCGTTGGGGATGGTGAAGCGCAGCGCAAACGTCTGGAACACGAGCGGCAACGCGTGCGGGTCGAAGAACTCGGCCGCGCGCTCGGCCAAGCGGAGCAAGAGGCCCAAGTCCTTCTTCTCGAACGGCTCGTACGCCGCCTCCACCAGCGGGAAGTGGTTGGCGAGCTCGGCCGCGAGCGCGCGCCACGGCAACCGCAAGTGCGGGCGCACGAGGTCCGGCTTGGCCGTGAGCAACTCAAACGTCTTGACGTACACCTTCAAGTTGAGGTGCTGGCCGCGGCAGGTGCAGATGGCGTAGTACACGCGCGCCAACGCCGCCCGCAACGTCACGGGCATGTCGTACTTCATCTTGAGCCACACGAGAAGCTCGTGGGTCCAGATGCGCACGCCCACCACGGCCGCGCTCTTGGGCGACTTTTTGTGCTGCAGCGTCAGGTCGCCCGCGGCCACGTCGTCGTGCGAGTCGGTGGAGGCGGCGTCGTCGTCGCCGGAGTCGTCGCCGGAGTCGTCGTGCTCGTCCAAGTCGTAGTCCACGTCGTCGGTGGCAAACATGTCGGCGCCGTCGTCGTCGTCGTTCATCTCGAACAAGTTGGTCTCCAACGCCAAGTCGAGGTCCAGCAACCCGGCCTCGTCCTTCAACTGCGCCAAGTCCTTGGCCGTGACCAGAAGCAGGCCCTGGAGGTCGCGGCTCTGCACCGCAATGTACAAGTGCGCCACGATGTGCGCGAGGAACTTGGCGCGGTCGCCGGAGTTCTCGGTGGCGTACGGAAGCAACGCCGGCAACTCCACCGACCGGGGCCGGGCCCGGGCGTAGAAGCGGGTGGAGGCGTCGGTGTGGAGCCGCCGGCACTCGGCGCCGTCCGCGGGCCAGTCCAACGCGTAGTGGTGCTCGCGCGTGCTTTCAATGGTGCCGTACGATGGCCGGCGGCGCGCCGCGAGCGGGTGGTGGGGGGTCGGGGCGGCCATGGGAAGAAGGTGGGTGGGACGTTGGGTGTGCGGTGCACGGGTGTATGTAGGAGGAGGCGGAGGAGGGGAAGATGCGGGCGGTGGCGGTGGCGGCCTATTTATAGGCGGCGGTTTTTGTGGTTGGTCTTTTTTTTGCAGCCACGCCACGCCGGCCTGGGATGGGTGTGGAGGGGGAGGGGCTGGCGTCTGGTTATGGACGGTGCGCAGCGCACTGGTGAGTGGTGATCAGTGAGCAGTGAGTAGTGAGTAGTGAGTAGTGAGTAGTGAGCACGAGCAGCAAGTAGGAGTAGTGTGTACTAGTAGGTACTACGGAGCGATCGAACAGGCGGTAGCTGGACGGGATGGTTAGTGTAGGTAACGGTGGATACAAGGGTTACGGTAGTGTGCTACGGGTAGCCGAACCGAACCTTACTGGTGAAGGTCGCAGTGCGGAATAGTGCCGCGCTCACACTTCTGCACTCCAGAGTTCCGAGTTCAGAGTTCCGAGTTCAGAGTTCGGAGTTCAGAGTTCCGAGTTCCAGAGGGCGGGGTGCCACAGTCCAGTCAGAGTCCCAGTCAGAGTCCCTGTTCTCCTATAAGTATCTAACGCGGAAACTTTCATAACCGCACGTAAACTGGTTTAGTCTAGTGCCTATTATGGACAACGGAATTGGTGCTGGCCGCGCTCCATTCCCCGGAATTTCCGTACAGGTGCTCTCCAGCTATTGACGTGAGATGTCTATTGGCAGAATTTGGTGAGATGTCTAGTGCCAGTATTTTGTGAGATGGTCTATTGCCATAGTTTGGAGATATTCTATTGCTAGTATTTTGTGAGACATTCTAGTGCCAGTATTTTGTGAGACATTCTAGTGCCTGTATTTTGTGAGATGGTATATTGCCAGTATCTTGCGAGATGTCTAGTGCCAGTAGTTTGGAGATGTCTAGTGCCAGTAGTTTGGAGATGTCAGTAGTTTGTGCAGCAATTCAACAATGTGGCGTAGGATTGTAATCACCTCTTGATAATGTACCCCTAATCAAAGTAGCCCAAATCATCCCAATACCTGACCCCAGCAATAGCCACCAACTTCTCTCCTAATTACTCTACGTAGATAACTCCGCCGCAGACCCCAAGAACTACCCGGACCACAACTACAAGCCGGAAATGGCCATTTTAATGACACATTTAGAAGTTCACCCATTATGCTGCCAGATGGTGCTCAACATTTGCGTCACCGCCACAATCTGATTTGTCTTCAAGTCAATTTCTCTGTAGACATCAGCACCAGCTCCCCGATTTTTTCCGAAAACTGATAACCAGAAGAGCTCAGCTTTGGGTTTCATCCCGGTCTCTCGTTGACCAGGCGTAAAAGAGACCTTCACCGCAGCTGCTGTATCTTGGTACAACTTTTGACTAAGCTTTCTATATTGGGTGCACACCGAGTACTACCTTCTATTGTCATTGCCTTTAGCTCTTTCTGCTCCTATTGAAGTAGCAGAAAAAGGACGAATGAAGATCACCAACCTCTGTTAATAACTGTAGTGCTAGTACGTTCTTTGGATGAACAGTTCACACTAACCAAGGTTTACTTACAACCTCATTCAGTTGGCATTCTTCGCTTTAATTCATAAGCAGAACCCTCTTATTTGATCGAGCAGCTAAAATTGACGACTGATTAACATCATCTTCTTTGATTGAACAGCTAAAGTTGACCACTTTTTTCACCAATTTTTATTTGCGATCTTGTTTCACCTGATGTCATATTCGCCTTTTGCTCCACCAGTCAAAATACCCTCTTTAGCATTTTTCGCTTCAATTGGCTCATTGTTTTCTTTTCTTTTAATTCAAAAAAATTATTCACTAACCTGGATCCATCAACTGGTTTTAGCCACACGTCATCCACCAAGTATGCTTCTTAAGCCCACCTATTAACTTTGCTTCCACAAATGTCTTACCTCTTCTTACCTCACATGCAACTCATCATTCGATCCACCAATTAGCTCATCACTCTAACTCTCCAAATTTAGACCCTAACGTTTACCGTTTGATCCGCCGGTGAAACTCGCGTTCCAGTGCTCACATCCATTTTATGTACGGCTCGTGATTTCTTCGAGAATGGGCCAATCACTATGTCTCCCCTACACTCGTCGGAAAAAATTTTTTTACTATAGGTGGATCGTCCCTATTTTCCAAGAGCCCTCTCTTGACGATCAGCATACTTGTCGCAATACGGGTGTACCCCCACTAGTCACTGGCCGATTAAAGTTCTATGCACTCGATGCTATTGTACTTCTACTAGTTATCGTTTAATTCTCATGTATGTTTGGCGTCATCCACTCTAAGGCGAACTAATGTACACTCGTTTCTATTGTCATTGTATTAGCTATCGTTTAATCACTTCTGCTTCAGTGGTGAAATTTAGACCCGCTCACATGAGCAATCTCTGCTATTGAACTGAAATCAATTCATGCAACTGCGCAAACAATCTTTTGCGCCACCACTCCACATATGCACGTACCGTGTATTCTCCAAGTTGACATTCGACTATCCTTGGCACCTCAAGCTTTCACCTGAGATTGTCGTAAATACGCTGTATTTCCTATATTTTGATGTAACTGAGTCAATTAGCAGCTACCCATATTATGCCGCGGCACACCCGAACAAAGATATTCCGCGTTTACTGTACTTTAGCCCCAGTGAACTAATAGCGCATTGTACGTCCCATTGTGACCCTTATTGTTCGCTATATTGTACCTGATATAGGGCTCTATTATTGCCCTATTATCTTCTCTCTATTATCACTCGCAATTACGGTACGACTCTTTATTATGGCTTGCTATCATCACATGCCATATGATTCATCTATCTGATTCCTTGCCCTATTTATAGTATCACCTCTGTGTACGGCACCGTGGCCTATTCTTGTGATATCACAACCTACTGCTCTATTACCAGCCTGCTTCGGCAGGAGTTATGCATTGGTTATACGCTCTTTTCGGCCATTTCAATCATCTGCTGCACTTGTTGCCGACAAAGATCCTTCAAATCTTCCACATCGGCCATGAGCTCTGCCACCCGCTCTGACTTTTCCCCAATCACTTCTAAAAGAGTCTCTTCTTTCTTGGCTTTCTCGCTAAGCTCCTCGGTAAGTTTGGCAACCGATGCCTCGAGTTCTTTCACCCGCGAGTTCAACTCAAACTTGCCCACAATCTCTTGCTGGGCCTCGTTCTTCTGGTGCGAGAGCTCTTCGTTCTCTTCTTTGATGCTCAAAAGCTCCATCTCGAGACGGCGGATACTTGAGCTCATCTTGTTGATTAATTGGATATTGTTGTTCCCATTGTTAAACGATGGCAACGTCGGCGTTGCCGATTTTGTATTGTCGCTGTAGTCTGGACCTTCTGGTGCGTCAAACGTCTGGTAGTCTTCTACAAAGGAAGTAGAAGACATCCGTGGGTCTAATTGGTGTCTCGAATCCTGTAGGTCTGGAAATTCTCCTCTTTCGTCCCATGTATGGGCCGGGGTATTCATCAGGGACATGGAATTATAGGAAAAGTGTCTTCCGATGGAAGAATGTCCCAAATTAATGTGAAGTCCGCTATCACCCAATCTTCGAGAATGGATGCCGCTTATGTTGTCGGTAGAGGCGGACTGGAAAGCCAGAACTTCCAAGTCCCGCTCCTCATATTTCTCGATTGTTTCTGTAAGGCTCTGGATCTTGAGATCGTAGTTTCTCCGGTCACTTTGGAACACGGTTCTGAGCTCTTCTAGTTTTTCCTCCAACTCCGCGTACTCTCCCTTCTTAATTTTCAATTGGAGGTTGAGCTCATCGTTTTCTGCCTTGGACTGCCTGAGCGCATTTTCAAGACCACTAATGGTTTCCGCTTGCTCCAGCAACTGGTTGCTGAGCTTACGGATCTCTTGGGTAGCCTTTAGCTTCGCCTTCTTGAACGACTCCAACGACGACAATATGGTCAGAATTTTGCTTTGTAAATTCGATTCGATGGTTTTCCAATTTTCTTGGGAAGAAACATACTGTGCCTGCAAATCGCGGTGCGACGACGACAACCTGGAGTACTCCGCATAGTCTATTTGCTTTTGGACCGCAGTTTCTGCTTCCGGTGCGGAGGCTCTGTCGCCCTGCGACATTTTAAGGAAATTTTCGTTCTCCAGGCGCAAGTTCTCGATTTTACCCTCCAACCGTGAAATCTCGAGGCTGCTCTCATCCTTGACCATGATGATCTGCTGGTTGAGCAGCTCGATCAACTCATCTTTTGCTTTGAGCGCAAGCGCAGTCTGGTTTTCTAGCATCTGCAAGTGGAGCGAGCTCTCGTTTAGCTGTTTCATTGCATCTTTCTTCTGGCTCAACTCCTGCTCGTAAAGTGCTTGCAGCTCCTTGTATTTGGCCTCCCAGTTGGCGTTTTTCTCCTTCATAAGACTCGCCTGTGCTTCAGCCAGCTTGCGCCTGGTGTCATCCAAGTGTTCTAGAAGCTGTTCCACGGACTTTAGTTTGTGGGTGTGCAACACATCCTCGATCTCCTGGAGTTTGAGCAAAACTTCTTCGTTTTTCGTAGCGTAGCTTTTCAACGAAGATTCAAGCGCCGTGTTGTCTTGCACCAACGACCTCACCCTTTCGTTGAGCTTCAACTCTTTTTTGGAGAGGGCCTGGCCCTCTTCCATAAGCTGGTGTATCGTGGCATCTTTTTCTGCCACCACACGCTTCCACTCAGATGGATCCACCTGACGGTTCTGGCTCTGTTTGAGGGCATTGTTCTCTTCAACAAGAGTCGCAATCCGCGCATGCAACTGCTGGATTTCTTGCGCCTTCTGTGCGTCTGGCACTGATTCGGTTTCTGGCTGACTGGCTTCCCTCAAGTTAGCCGCCTCGGGAACAGGAGTGGCGGGGGCAGATGCAGAAGTTTCTGCGTGTTCTTTTGCTTCATTTTCAGGCGCATTCTTGGCCTGCAGCTTCTTTTTGGCCTTGGCTGCCATCGCCAAACGCTCTTGCAACGTTAATCTCTTCTTTTTGGGTTTGACTTCCGTAGTTTCAGCATCCAGCGTCAACAAACTCTCAGTAGAGGCTTGTGCGGATAAGGAGGGTTTCTCTGCGGTGCTGAGGTCGACTTCTTTGGCTACGTCGGGAGAAACAGCCTGACTCTCCGACGTGTTATTAGTATTTGGAGAAACGGCCTGATTCTCTGTCAGTTCGTGATTGTCTGGAGAAACGTTCTGGCTCTCTTCCGCCTCGTTCACTTCATCTGGTTTCGTCTCATCTTTGCTGGAATCAGCGTCCTCATTTCTCAGATCAGTCACTGCTTCAGCTGCACACACATTATTGGCCAAATCCTTCTCTCCCGAGCTGTTGCGACCTGTAATTTGCACCTGAGTCTCTCTGTCATTCTCCGCTTGCGGATTTTCCTTAGATTCTGCAGCTTGAGCAGAAGTATCTTCCCCATGTGTAGCTTGGGGCATAATTTCTGCTTGAGCTTCGTCAGCGAGCGCAGGTTGTAGATTTCCGAGCAGGTTTCCGGGAATATGCGACTCGTAACCAATTGGCGGCGCATGCAATGGATCAACATCCAAAATGAAGTGATTATCGGCGTCTGAAACCGACATGCTGAGGTTTGGTTAGAGAAAGACCAACTGTCCTGTGTTCAGGTAAGAGTAGTGTCATATTGTCTGCAGTATGCCTGTGTAGGGCTACAGTTGTAGATCGTCCTCCACCTGGAATGACATCCGTACCTCCTAAATCAATCTTGGGGGTGGGGACGCTTCGGTTATGATCGTGGGGGTCCACCAGCATGCTGGCAAATCAAAAGAGCCGGAACTAAGTCCGCAATGGTTGTGTGCTACGGGTTCTGGTGTACGGGTTTCCGACCCAGCACTTCTTCTCACGTGTATGTGGCCATGAAAGGAAAGTAGGAAACGTCTGCAGAGAGAAGAATAAAGTCCCTGAAAGAATCCTCGGGTTCAGCAATCGTAAAAGGAAATAGCCGAGGAGCAAAAAGAAGAAAAAAAGAATGACGCATTCTTTCCCACAAACAGTCGATTAGACATGCGCAAACGATGTTGAGCAAAAGGGAAGAGCCACTGACTACGGCGCATGCACGAATTACTTTTTAGACCCCTGCAAACCTCCTTCATACAGGGCCATGCTCGTAGGGTGCTACGGGAACGGCACTGATGGCGCGGAATTGCAACCCAGTTGATTTCTTTGGGCTCGGGAACGGTTGCGTGTGCGGCACATGCGCACCATTTGCAGCGGAGCCGCAGCTCACCTAGTATAGCAGACGCATGTTTTCCTGGCGCGTATATTCTGCGTCGACAAAATATGCAGTGGCCGCATAGCAAGAGCCTCTGGCTATTGTCTCACCCGAAGCACCGCTACGACGGGGTGCATGACCGAAGGTAAATCTTTCCGTATCCCCCGCAGTATCTTTGGGAGGGCCCATGCATGGGAAAATATATTAGCCGGAAGACAACAGTTCCTTCCGCCTAAAAGGACACGCATAGACCTTAGGGTGGGCCCATCAAAGCCGCAGCGCGAACAATCAAAACCACGAGCGAAGGGGGTGCGGGTTGTGCTAACAGCCGTGTGGTTAGGAAGTAGATGGAAGCAAGTGACAATAGACGCGAGGCGCAGCGGCATCCGCCAGTGGACGACTCATGGGGTAACAAGGTGAAGAGATGCTACAGTAGTCTAGACCGTCTAAAAGGTGTATTGTGACTGGAACAACCATGGCCACACCGAAGTTTACGCGGTGGAATCGCACCGGGTGATAATGGACGGGATCAGCGGCAACCGAATCGGCTCGTGCGGTGCCGCCAACGAGTGAGGAAGCAGACGCGAAATCCTCAAGCCCACCTCCTGGGTGGGCATGGTGCACTTGTAGTTTCCTTTTGTCTGTGGCTTCAGGATCTCGGGCGACGATTTCCACAGCAATGGCTGTTGCTGCACCGGCAGCATGATAGGCGGAGACTGCTCCGAAGTAGAGGTTTCGAGCTCAGTCACGTCGTGCAGTGGGTGCCGCAGCTCAGTGGAGAGCGCCTGTTGCTGTTGCGGCAGGTGCGTTTCCAGTTTCACTACGCGGCTCTGCTCCTGCGGCAGGTGGGACATTTGCCGCGGCAGATGCGTTTCCAGCTTGGGGGGATGCGTTTCGTCCCGCGACGAGTGGGCTCCCGCGGGGGACAAGGGCGTTTCCCGCGTGTGCTCGGGGTCAGTCTTCAACTTCTTGTGCGACTCACCATCATCCGCATCTTTGAAATCCTGCTTCGACTTGCGGAGGCCGTGCTTCTTGGTGACAATGTGGGTGTTCAAGTGGTTGAGTGACCCGTAGCTTTTGGTGCAGCCGGCAAAAGAACACTTGTACTTCCGGTAAATTTGATAGTAACGCCGTCTGAAGCGGCGATGCTTGCTCTGGGTCTGACCGTCACTATTTCCCGCATATCCTCGGTACCCATACGACATTCCTTGCTCCACTGGAAGCATGGGGTACTGCGGCATTGGACTTCCCATGGGCACTCCCATGTATGCGTACAGAACAGGGACAACCTGCAGTGAGTAGGGTCCAGGGAGAAACGACGGGTATGCCGATGCATAATTCTGCGCCGCAAACGGCTGCGACGCAAATTGCGGGAGCACTGGCATCCCAGGAAGCGATGATGCCGGGAGCTGCGTCGACTGCTGAAGAGAAACACCATGTTGCGGTTGCTGAAGTGGTTGCACCGGTATGTGGGGAAGAGGAACCGCGTGTTGGCTGTGCGTATGCAGAAGTGGTTGTTGGAGAGGCTGCGGAAGCGTTTGCTGAAGCGGCTGCGGAAGCGTTTGTTGTAGCGATGGCGGATGTGGTTGATGTAGCGATTGCAGGAGTGGTGGGTGCGATTGGTGCTGCAGTTGCCGAACCGGTCCATGGACAGGAATGGGGATCATGGCAGGGAGAGGCTGGGTCCGCGACTCGGGAGCCTTTGCCGTTGTCACTGGAGGACTAGGAGTATCGGGAAGGGACATGCTGAGGAAACGGTGCGAGCGGTGAGACGCTTTATTGGATCAACTCTGGTTGGAGACGCCAGACTGGGACGGCCGGGTCAATGAGGAACTAGGGGATCAACGAAGAATTTGAGGATCAGATTTGCGACACTCAATGGAAGAATTGTTGGGAATGCTGTGGAGATAAGCGGTTCACTATCGGCTCGGATGCTATTTAAAACCGAGCAGGAGTACCGCAGTTGTATTGCGAATGTGATGATAATTAAGAACACAGTGCTTGTTAAAACAGGTATACACCAAAAACCGGTGGTTGAAAAAGAGGCGGCTGAAAACGAGGAGCCATCCGTAACGTCTGGTTATAAACACGATGCACAATGGAAGATTACGTCAAATTCCCGATACTTCGCGCGTAAAAGCGACAAAGATTCAACCAATCTTTCATATGCATGCAAGGTGGCTTTATGCAAGGAAATGCCAAGAGAAATTTAGAAACAAAATCACTCTTATTATTGCATTCGGGGATATATGCCGGACGTCACTACTTCAATCACTGCATTCCTGCAGAACGGTGCCAGCTCTTCCCGCGCATGTAATGTATCTTTTCCCCAGTGGCCAAGTGCACAATAAATCTGTTGCGGAACTCCGCGTATTCTTCCCATCCATCTATCTCTCTGGTTTGCTACATCATAGCTATAGATGGTCCGATCTTCTCCCCATTCAGGAGAATAGTCTAAGCGGACGCAGGTGAATTCGTCCGACGCGCAGCGTGCTGTACCCTGCGACTAACGAGAATTCTCACTGCAGCTCCTTAACTATCAGTTGTCGGTTTCGTAGATGACACCATAACAGGGGGGCTCCTAAGCCCATCTTGTATACTCGTTTGTGTGTGTATTTTTTGTTTGAGGATATTCGGCCAAGAAACTGAGTTTGAGCGTTGTATTGTACTTTGATCTTTCTCTAGGCAAGAAAAACCAGCAGCAATTGCCGCTATTGTTGGAGGCGAGGGAACCGATCTAAGCCACTGTATCGAAATCCATTGGCCTCTCATCAACCTTATGCAGGCACAGTACCTACGTTATGCATGAATTAGTCTTTCTCCTGCATTCAGTTTTATGCCGCACTAATCAGCTTGCATGAAGACGCACGTAGAATCAGTTATGTTACTTCGCTCAAAGCTTTTACTTAACAAACCATCACATTGACCCGCATAGTTCCCCTTGTTCAAATTTTAGTTGCCATCCACAACATTTCCCCAGAGAATAGTTTGGAGCATGTGCTTCTGGTGATGAAATCTGACGAGTTTATTTTTTGCAGTACATTACGGAAAATAATTCGATCGAAGTTTATGAATTGTATTATTTCTTAGGGTTGCTTGTTTATGGCATCCCCTGTTTTTTCTTCCCAACATGTACGTCCCCCTCTTCGGGAAAAAGGCTTTATGTGTCCTTTGATATACATACCTTATTTATTTTAGCAATAGAGCGTTTACCTCTGGAAGAGCAGAGAGTAGTTACCACAGCCAGGATTCTTAACCAATGTTCCTTCTTTTTTGCACCTTGCAGGATGCTTTTTTTTAATCTAATTCTTCTTTGCTTTCGGCTGCTAACTTTATTTTTCGGGATTCAGGGCATTTTTCGTGATTGAGCCCGAAGCCAAGGCTAGTGAGGTGGTCGATTCACTTACCCTAACTTCATGTGACATAACTACCTGCGCCTTGTACGTGAGTAGGCATGTATGCTCTTTATTTTTTGAGTTATATGATGCATAATCAGTTATCTACAACCCGAGATGGCGTCTGCATATATTGCGGATTATTTGTCGGTACTACGACTTACACGCTACAACCAGTTCGAAAGTTTTGCACACAAAGCATTTTTTTGGCGTCCCTCGGAAATTCTTATCATACTTCCCCTCGGAATTAATATGGACGGTGGCTGTCCTTTAATTGCGATCTTAGGGCGAAAAATTTGGGCGGCCGTGCAAGAATATTTGCACGGGCTGAACAAGAAATTTTGCACGCTCGACCGGTATTTTTGCACGGTCTGAACAAGAAATATCGAACGCTCGCGAAGGGAATTTTGCGCGGGTCCTGAGATAAAGTTGGACCTTCTTCTCATGTTATGTTGCACGGTACGAATGATTTAATTTGAGTCCCAGGACGGCCAATTTATACAAAATTTATTTCTCACTTAAGATTAATTTTCTCCAATATGAGAAGTAAATTAGGGCTTTTCTGAAGTCAGTAACATTCTGGGTTATGACAAAGGAAAAAGGTTTCGCATTCTGTAATCATTAAACTACCATCATGTTCAAATACTTACCACCTTATTCGCCTGATCTTGACCCAATTGAATGTTTCTGGAATCAGTTGAAGTCAAGAATGTCAACAAGGAAATATGAGGATGGCGAAGAACTAGGCAATCGTATCCGCGATGCTGGGGAAAGCATTCCCATCGAAATCTTCAAAAAGAATGTTCAACACTCTCTTTAATGCATGGAAAAATGCTTGCGGAGGGAGCCTTTGTAATTGATCTTAGTTTATGGTGATTTATTTTCTTGGAAAATTGATTTTAATTGAGAGGTGCAAGTTTATTTACATTGTAGTGCAACATTACATGATAAGAAGGTCCACTTTATCTCGGGATCCGCGCAAAAATACCGGTCGAGCGTGCAAAATTTCTTGTTCAGCCCGTCCAAATATTCTTGCACGGCCGCCCAATTTTTTTCGCCCTAAGATCGCAATTAAAGGGCAGCCACCGTCCATATTAATTCCGAGGGGATGTGCGATAAGAATTTCCGAGGGACGCCAAAAAAATGCTTTGTGTGCAAAACTTTCGAACTGGTTGTATTCTGGAGTTTCCCTTTCATAGACAGCGTGCGTGCGTCTATTTCAAAAACCATCCGTCTTATTTTGTCCATACTGCCTCCCGCAGGAAAAGAACAGCTTACGAGTAAAACTCAGAGGTTAAGGGGGTCGCGCGTGACCAGCTTTGGAGGAGAATAATTTCAAGCACACCTACCACTTATCCGAGGACATAGCTCACAGCACATCACCAATATGGTTATGATCATGACAATACGCCCCTACCTGTGTAAACTTGGGTTGTTGCTCTTGTGTCAAGATTTAAGGTTTACCCCGCCGTTTGCACTCAAAGTAGATTGCGATTGTTTTTCGCTTCGTGAGGTAGTATTTTTTGTTTTGGGGTGTTTCCGACCCAATCATCGCCAATCCGAAGGAAATCCCCGTAGCTTCGAATCACCCCTCGAGAGAAAATATGGGGTTCCGAACAAGATTTGCGTATAAGGAGAGGTTTTTGGGCACTGATATACGAGCCCGATGCGTAATATACAGTTGCCATGAACGTTCTCTCTATTGTCAATCTGGTTGCGAGCAATTTTTAGTGTTTCCATGCATGCAGTTTACGAATGCAGGAAACAATAGCCGAAGATGAAACTATTAACAATTGCGAAATATTATCCGTAGCAAGAGCGAATCCGAGCAAACCCTGACATGTGGTATCACTATACATTTAGAATTCCCGTAATTAACCAAAGGTACCTTAGTGGGCTACATGGCGTGCGGAATGCGCCATGTAGAATTCCCGCTATTGTAGCAGCTAGGAATGCTTTATTACCCCCGCATACTTAGTACCGTATCCGCATTAGCCACATATGCCTATCGTACATACAAGATTATTTTCGTCATGCAAGCATTGATTTTCATCGTGTTCAGGAATAACTACACCACTTGTTGTAGACACGTCATTTGAAATGGACAAACGATCCGGGTGATGAACATCTCAGACACTGGAAATGGGAAGGGACTTTTGGGTGGTGTGTATATAACCTCTTCCATTCCATCTGTCCGTAAGGAATGATGTGTGGGTACTATACAGTCTTTTTTCAAACATACAACCTCAAATTTTAAATCTGTTCGAGCAATGATTTACCTGCTCGTCTTGAAAGATACTTTGTGTGGCATAATATAGTTGAGGAATCGGTTCGAAGACTGTCTGACCACTGGTTTTACATTTTGGTTGCAAGACTTGAATGTTTCGCAACCAGGTAAGTTAAGCCTGTAGCTCGGCGCTACGGCATGCATGGGGCTTCGGAACCCCGAAGCAAGAGGATGCCAGAAAAAAGAAAAGACACCCAGGAAGGACAAGGAAAAAAAAGAAAGCAAGACTAAAAAGAGGAGCTACGGCGTTTGGCGCTAAGTAGCATTAGACCAACATCTTTTTTCGGGTCTTAGAACATGTACTCGTAAGAGGGGTAATGCGGGCTTAGGCGCAGTGATGCTGCGTACAGTATTGCTATGTTCGATCCGGATGTTGGGAAAGCGTTTTCGCTCACTACTGCGCACATCCGTGGCCTTTCGTCCGAATTCGCTCTAAACCCCCATGGTCGGACTTAAGCTTCTGAAAATGTAATAAATAGCATCAGAGGAGCAATCGAGAGAAAGGGAAATCAACACGGACGAAATGGAGAACATCACAGCGCAAGAGAAGGAAGCACGTATCATGGCCGAAATTAGAGCGGGCTATGTGCAGTTCGAACCTAAATTCGAAACCACCCTTCTCGGGAACTTTTTTGGCCTTAGCTTCCGCTCCAACTGAAAGGGGTCGAGAATAGACCAAGAAGGTGGATAAAGGTCTATGGCGACTATGTTGGTGGTGTCATTGGCGGCCGAAGATTGATTTATTTTTGGCAATTACGAATTTTGATCGTGCAGATAGCTATCTCACTGTCGAGCAGTGTATCTAAATTAGTTGCGAGCATGCGACGGTTCCTATCCCAAGAGGTTATTTATATTTTGTTTATGATTGGTTTACGAGTTTATGGTATATTTACGATCTTTAATGGCTGTTAACAAGTTTTTGCGCCCTAGCTTTGTTGTTAATAAACACTAATGAAAGTATCTTATGAAGCGGTATGGTATAAAATATTCCTTCTGCTATGTGTCGGAATTTGTCAAGCCCCGTCCCGGAAAAACTATTTATTCGTGTCAAATTGGTGAATGTACAAGCATGCAAGATTCCTGCGGCCGCTGCGCAACATCCTGCAACTGCCGTGGATGTCGCAGGATGGAAATCAGGCGCTATCCCATAAGAAAACCTTCCTTGGCGATATTGCCAAGCGGCAGATGACTTCCTCAACAGGCATGAAGGCTTTGATTGAAATACACAGCAAATACATTCCCCTAGCGGATAGAAAATTTCTTCAACGCAGTATGTGCAAATCTGTTTCAGAACAGAATGCTATCTTCCACTCATGTGATGATCAAACCAGTTGAAGCTTGCATCACTTTGGACATTGGCAGTTGAACGGTCAACTCCAAAAACGGTATTGTCGATTCTGATGCTTATGAGCGATGGATTCGCTTGGAAATGCTGTTGTGCTATTTGCTGGATTTCTTCCCGTGGACCAACCACCGTCTCTCCCATTACCAATGTGGGTTGGACGTGCACATCCCGGGTATCTCGCACATCCAAAAACCTCAACTTGTCAAGCGGCGCCAACCATTCTACGAGCAGATTTGTTGTCAGGGCGTGGAGTTGCAATTTCTGAAGAAGGCGTAAGCGGCCCATACTGCGACCGAGAATGTCGGGCGTAGGCACAATCAAATCGCAAAATGCGAGCTCCTGGCAAACCTTGAGCGAGAGCTTTTGAAGGCACGGGAATGCTGCAACTGCGCGCGCATGTGCCTTGTAAATGTGGTCTGCATCACTGTAGATGAGTTTTGCATTGTTCACCCGCACCACCAACGCAAGCGCAGCCAACGGAGCACGCGTGGCAATGGCATTTAATGCAGGCGCCACTGTGTCCTGTGCTCCTTCTCTGAAATCCAAATGCAACTCCCGTATGTGATGGAGGTGTTTGGCTACTGCAAGTAAAAATCCGTCGCCAGTGCGAGGCCCACATTCCGCAACCTGATGCAAAACAAGCCGCTGTAGTTGTGGTAAGCACACTGCGTCCTGCAAGAGCGCCGCGTCTGCCTCGCACACAAGCACGCCGCTCAAGGTCAAGTCTACCAACAGCGGGCGCGGCGACGTCAACACGCACCTCACCGTGTCCACGTCTAGGTCAGCAGTGGGATTGCGTGCAAGCTCGGTTGCAGGGGGCCACACCCGGATCTGCAGGGCGCGGTCCACTACAAGAGACCGCACTTGTGCGCACGCACCTTCGAGGCGTCCAAATTGGGCCAGCAGTACAGGTGAACTAAGACGGAAGCGAAGCAAGTTGCAGAAACGGGCGCCGGCGCCCCGAATTCCATTTTTATCTTCGATATCTGCGGCCGCAGCGGCAGCGGCATCTGTAGCCGCCATCGATATGTCCAATACCTGCAACATATCCGTTTGCGACAAGTGTGCCAACCACGCCCACTGAAATGAGGGTGGAGTCCACACAAGTTCGCGCAAAGTCGTTTGCGCGCGTAAGAAGGCTGCAAGTGCGCGCGCCAAGACCTCGTCGTGTACACTCATAAGGTCAGGCAAGGCCACCACGCGAAGCGCATGTACCCGCGGCGCTACCCGCAAAAACCGACGCAACCCGCGTGTCAGGTTGATGTAAGTGCAGCTGAGGGAACTGGGGATGTCGCGGTCGTACGGTGTAGAGCCAGGATCCACCACCACCGTGCTGCAGAGCCGCGGCATACATGCGGCATACATGGCTCGACTGGCCACGGCCAAGCGCGCACAATCGTATTGGTCGAGGTGCGCCGCAACCACTGCCGCTACTTCGCACGGAAGTGCGTCTAGGGCGCGCGCGCCACCTCGGTGTGCTTGGCCGGGAGCCAACTGCGGGCTGTCCATACTAAATCCAGGGCGAATATTACTGCGGTCTTCGCTTAAATGGCCGAAGTTCTTACTTTACTCCGTGTATGTTGCTGTTGGGAAAGAATGCGGTGTGCGATGTTATAGTCCTGGCCAACAGGGATATGATTGTCTTGTGATTTGACCCCTAATAGTATCGCCTGAGAGGTAAGGGCAGCTTGTATACTGGAGCGCCTTTTTAATTGGTCCACGATCTTTCCTACGGAAAGAACCTAACAAATTCGCCTTTGGACTCGCTTGCAGAGGCACTATTAGCCGAGATATATTTTTATGATGAATGAGTAGTTGTGATTGTTTTGTGATTGTAAGCAAATGATATAGAAAAAGCGCGAACTTCACCCACTTTGCGGGTCACATGAACGGAGCAATAAAGCAATCGAGAACGAGCGATTCCGACACAAGCGTCAAACTGACTAAAAATATACATATATATAAAACAGAAACATTACCAATTTGGTAAAAAACATCACCTCCACCTATTACCAAACTACTATATATTATAGCAGTCGCCGCCGTGGGCCGCATTCCAGTGCTGCAACCTATGCGCGCTTATATGCCGCGCATACTCAAATCAAATTCAACCAACGAAAACGATATTCACCACACTCTTTCTCCATGACAGAAGAAAACATGGATGATCGCCTCACTTCGGAGGTTGCTGCACTTTCGACGCGGCTAGTCACCGAAGTGGCCAAGCTGCTGCAGTTGGAAGAGTCGCTCTATCAGTTGCGTAAGGAAAACAGAGCCATGTCGCAGCGTGTCGCTGAGTTGCAGACGGCTGCCGCTGCAGCGGAAGAATTGAGCGCACTTAGGCAGCAGCTCGCGCAGGCTAAATCAGACAAGGTTGCTGCAGAAGCCAAAAGCAAGCAGCTCGAGGGAGAAGTGGAGGACTTGACTGCGTCTCTCTTTGACGAGGCCAACAAGATGGTCTCGGACGCCAGCAGGGAAACATACCAGTTCAAATTGAAAAACCGCAAGTTGTACGAGGAATTGGAGGAGAAGGACACCATCATCGAAAGTCTCCAAGGACAGTTGACCGAGTTGAAGGCCCTCATCATGCGCATGGAAGACGCACAGAAATCAGAGCTGCGTGCGTCCACGCCGCACATTGGCACCAGCTCCGTGCCCGACGACGAGGCAAGCGCGCTTCTTGCGCGTGTACTCTACTCGCCCCGCATACATGCGCTCCGCTACGATTTATCTCAGTACCAGGTCGGGTTCAAGGCGTTTATATACCAGTTGATCAAGCCGGACTTCACGTTCGATTTGGCACTGCTCAAGAACCTTCGCTACTTCCGTGCGGTTTGGACGGAGGAACTTGAGCCAGCATTGGACGGAATCCCCAAAGAGAACAAATTCATGGCCCGGTGGCAGAAGGGGAAGACCTTGTGGGCGCTTTTGGCGGAAGGCCGCGCGATTATCGAGCCTGTGAGCGGTGTCAACGAGACGTTCCGCCTTACATACAAGGGCGCGAAAACCGGACGCGAGGTGCCGGTGGCGGTGCGCGACGCATGTCTGTTTTGCGGCGAGGACAAGGACGACTTGATGGAGCATGCACGGTTGTACTTCCTTAAGCTCTATGCGCCTGCGAGCGAAGCAGGTAGCGCGGGCGCGGGCGCAGGCGCACGCGATAATGCGGGGGCGCGCGATATAGGCGGCGAGCCCCACAATGTGGTGGCGACGCACCCGCTTTGCAATTTCTGCTTGGTGAAGTTGCGCGCCATCTGCGACTTCTTTGCCAAGTTGCGCCTCATCCACAGCAACATTTACCGGTTGCAGCAGTGCGACGCGTATGACGATGTGACGTACGTATCGAACTTCCAATTCAAGCGCGAGTTACCGCTGCCGCGCGCGCCACCTGCGGAAGACGAGCCGGTTATGATCAAGCTCTATATGATGCTACTTGCGCTCCGGGCCAAGATTTTCTGGAGCCGCCGCGGCATCTGGGATACAGATGATGATGTGGACAGTCTTCTGCTAGACGAGGTGCACACCGAGGTGTTTCGACAGATTGTGCGGGACAATGTGGCGTTCCGGGTGACGGAAGCGAAGAATGGGGCCAAGATGGAGGAGGTCGACGCAAGGGCAGCCGCGCACACAAGCTCTGATGCGCACACAAGCTCGGATGTGCGCACAAGCTCTGATGCGCGCACAAGCTCTGGCGCACGCACAAGCTCTGATGCGCACACAAGCTCTGGCGCACGCACAAGCTCTGATGCGCGCACGTTGGCGAGCGGCGCCGACGCCGAGCCTACATCCACGCCCGAAACCACCGCCACGGAAACTACTACGGAGTCGGATGCCGCACCCCCGGCGACAACCGCAACAGACACCACCAATGCGTCCGGCGTACAGGAAAAGGCGGACCACGCGAGCGCGCCTCACGTGTCGCCCGACGCTGGCGCTGCACCCGAAGTGGCAGGCGCAGCTGCGGTAACACCGGCAGAGCCAGCACCAGGCCGCAAGAAGAAGAAGAACAAGAAAAAGAAGAAGGCCGAAAACGTGGTGGAAAAGACGCCTGCGTCGTCGGAGGACGAGTTTGCCGATACGTCGTCGACGTTTGAACCGGGCGTGGGCCGGCGCCTTAGCAAGTCCAAGCAGTTCAAGCAGAAAATGGACACCGATTTGGAGAACACCATTGAGATGTTAAAGGAAAGCATTAATGAGTAGCGCGCAAATAGACACCGTCACGCCTCTCCCCCGAAGCCCAATCATATGGGTGCTGTAGATACAAACATCCCCCCCACCATCCATTGTCCATCGCCTTCCCAGCTGTGACTGCACGACTCAGCGCGCGCGCACGCGCGCACCCTAACCTGACATCAATGCACCCACTCACCGCCTTGCGCGCCGCCGCACATTTACGCACTTGCAACCCTGCGCAATGCCGCGCTCGCAGCGCCTCCGTCAACAGCCGGTAGCGACATGTTCCTCACTCCCAACCATCCGGCAAACATGCAATACACGAGCGTAGAAATGCAAGTCGCGCGTCTCACGTAGCCCCAAACAGCGACGAAACCCACGCCACGCCGTGGTGTCGCCCCCAATTCCGCACAAACGCGCAAAACCGTCCCGAAACTTAACCGAAACCCCATATCCAAACGCCGCGTCCACCGTGAAAAAACACCAGCCACTGCGCTCGCACACCCGTACACCACGCACTCGGTACCTTTGTGCGTGTGTTTGACCCAATCACCCTCTTCTGTATCAACCGCTACTCCAGTTCGTTCCGTGGGCCACTACCCTCCCTCTGCCGCCTCAGCGCTTGTGATCAACGCACGTTTCTCCTTCATCCACGTGACTCTTGCGCCCGGGCGTTTACCTTCCCGCCTTTGAACTCTAGCCGCCATGTCTACCCGCAAGCGAATAGAGCCCTATCTAGCACCCAACCAGGCAGACGAGGCCCGCCATGCATACTACCCGCCGATTCAAGGAAAACTGGGTTTGGCTCCCAAACACGCTCCCCCGGCTGTTCCTTCCACTTCCAGCCCGAGCGGTGGAGATGGAGTGACGGATCCGGCTGACGTGAGCAGTTACCGGTTCAGCAACGCGAACAACAGCCCGTACGGCGGAAGCGCCGGCGGAGCAACTTTGCGCAGCAATGCGTCGCCCACACGCAAAGGCAGCCGCGTGTCAACGTCGCTGATTTTCTCGTTGCGCAAGCTGCGCGACACTGCAGACGCAGACGCGGTGTCGGTGGGCAGCGGCGGGTCCGGCGGCATGCTGCGGCATCGCAGCAGCGCCAGCTTGTCGCTGTCTGGATCAGGCAACAGCAGCAGTGCTGCCATTTCGGCGCATGCGCCATCGCACTCGCGCCACGCGTCAGCATACTCGTTCAAGACCGTTGGGTCCAACCCGTACGACACCCGCACGTTGTTTGACAACCGCAGCATGTCGGACGCGCCCGCGGCGCTGCTGATGCTGCTGATGCGTGGTGGTGGTGGTGGTGGTGGTGGTGCTGCCGCCGTCGCCGAAAAGCCGCCGCTGCGCATGCCGCTGTACCCGCTTTCGTTGTCGCGTAAAAGCACGTCGCTGCTGTCAGCGACATTGCGCCCTGCGTCGTCGCGCGCCGACGACATTGCGCCCACTGCGTCTGCTGCATCCGCCGCTTCTGGTCCCCCTATAACCCGCCCCGCGAACCCATTGGAGGTGGAGCGCATGTTCCGCGAGTTGATGGACCGCCGCGACTTTCGCTCGCTCCCGGCCCAGGCGCGCCAGGAAATGCTCAACTATGGCGTCGACAAAAAATGGATGTTGGTGTACCAGGACGCGCTCAGCGAACAGAGCAAGCACGGCAAGAAAACATCCGCCACGCCCGAATTCTACACCCGCCGCCTCATCGCCAAGTCCATCACCACCGACGAGCTCGGGAACTTGTGGGTGTCGTTGCGCACAGAACCCATTGATTGGGTGCGCGCGTTCATCTTTGACTACCAAGGTGATGTGGCCTTGTCCAACTACCTCATCAAGGTTCATGAGCAGATGGCGGCGCTCGACATTGACGACATTCTGGACGACATCTTCAACAAGGAGTTCAACATCCTCAAATGTCTCCGGTCCATGATGAACCAGAAGCTCGGCGCAGAGCGCATCCGCTCCGACGACTCCATCTACATCACTGCCGTCACCGGCTGTCTTCTCTCGCCCCGCATCGCCACCCGCAAGATCGCCGGTGACACCTTGACTTTCATGATCGCCTACTACCACGGCGACTCACAAACCAAGCATCACAAGGTGCTTCGAGCCCTTGATGCACTTGCGAACAGACCCTACTACGAATTTGTTGCACCCACGGCTGCCAACCGTAAAAACTTGCAGCGGAAACCACCGGCGCCCGAAACGTACCACCGCTTCGAGCTTTGGCTTCAGCTCGTGTCGAAAACGCTCGAGGGAAAGGGCAAGTACAAGAACTCGTTGGTGGGCGCCAGCGACGAGCTCAAGTCCGCCATTTACGGCTCTGCATCCACCTCGCTCAATGCCTCCCACGTTGAGAACCAGCTCATCGAGTACTGCTTGAGCACAATGCTTCTCATCAACAAAATTGTAGAGTACGGCCTTGACTTCAGGGTTCGCATTCACCTCCGGGCCCAACTCCAGTCCGCTGGAATCGAGCGCCTCATGACCCAATTCAAGGAATTAGGCTACGATAATTTGACTCGCCAGTGCGACACCTATTTGGAAATGGCCGAGTCGGATGCGTTCGAGCTCAAAACCAAGGAGCAGATTGACGACAAGGTCGACTTCAACGACCCGGTGGACTTGGTACGCTCCTTGTGGCTGTCGGTGCAGAACAGTGCCGCCCAGGGTTACTTTGTAAGTGCGATCCAACACATTTACCTCAACCAAGTGGAAAAGAAAGACAACGTTGAAGATTTATCGCGCAGCTTGCGCCTTCTTGATGGCCTTGTGCAAAATGTTTCCAATGTTCACACCACCGATGATGTCTCGGCAGTTGGAATTGCCATAAACAAATTGGCTGCCGGAATGAGTACCGATGACATGTACCGCAAGGCGTTGAATGAAGTGAAAACTTACAAGAAGATTGCTGAGGAGGCTACCGCTGAGCGAGATGATATCTCCAGGCAGCTTTCATTAGGTTCCGAAGGTCTCATTTCTAGTTTGACAAAGGATCTCCGAGAGACAGAAACCGTTCTCTCGCGTACAAGACGTTCCAAGGAAGAGCTAGAAGATGAGCTCGAGGAATTGAAGAGAAAGCACCTCGTTCAGAAACAAGAACGAGAGGTGGAGATGAGAGAGTTATTGATTATGCTCAACAACGCGGAAATCAAGTCGAAGAAGAAAAACGGCAAGACCACTGTCCTGGTTCAAACTACTAACGAGAACCTCATTAAAGAACTTCAGAAGAAGGTGCACAGGCAACGCACGGAATACAAGCTCGACAACAAGCGACTTGGGACTCACATCGAGCCAAGTGCAAGATTAAGAGCTTTAAGAGAACAGATGAATGACATTGAGAACTTGGCACGAGAGCTTGAGATGACCGACTTTGAAACTTATGCAAAGCCCGATGCTGAAGTGGCCGAAGAAACACCGAAGAGCGTTTCCCCTACTTCCAGCTCATTTGAGAAAATTGCCGAAACCGAGCCAGAAGAGCCAGAAGAGTCAGAAGAGTCAGAAGAGTCAGAGGAAGAATCAGAGCCCGAATCTGTAGAAATTCCAACAGGACCAAAACGTGGATGGCGCTCTGATGACTTAGAGAAATTGTCGGGCTTAAGAAAAAAGCTTGCATCCTTGCAAAGCGAGTCCAATGATATCATGAAGTTCAACAACAGTGCCATGTTTTCCAAGCAAAAGTATATGGCGATGGAAAGATTACGTGAACTCGAGATGAACTTCAAAGATTTTAATATTGACTTTAACACCGCGGAAGAGGATTCTATGATGCCAAATATGGACGATGGTATGAAACTCAAGATTCAGGAAGAGCTTGAAAATGCAAAGAGAGTCAACCAAGAGTTGAATGCTCAATTGAAGGCATTGCAAGATGAGAAAAAACCAAAGCGCCAATCAATGAGATCCTCAGACAACATTTTGAAGAAGCTCGAAAAAGAATACGGTCAAGGAAAGGTACTGACTGAAGGTTCTGGTTCTGTTACGAGAGGATCCAATGCTCCCGTGAGAGATTACAAAAAGAATAGATTTTCAACTGTTGATGGAAAGAACCCACAATTTCTCAAGGAATTAAGCTCTAAAGTACTGAGAGCAGAGGCAATTGCTGAAGCGTCAGACGATGACGATAGCGATAACTTTGTCGATTCCGTTGCTGTTCCTCAAAAGCAGACTTCCCTCTCGCCCAAAGCTACTCCTTCTCCACCACCACCACCACCTCCACCTCTTCCAGACTCTTTGAAAGTCGCAAAGGGTGCAGTTCCACCACCACCTCCCCCACTTCCACCCTCTCTTGCTGGCCAAGATAACAATGGCCCACCACCACCACCACCTCCCCCTCCACTTCCTAATCTTGGCGGTTCCGGAATTCCTCCACCTCCTCCACTTCCTAATATGGGAGGTCTGGGAATTCCTCCTCCCCCTCCACTTCCCGGTCTTGGGGGACCAGGGGGTCTGCCACCACCTCCACCACCACCCTTTCCTGCTCCTAGTTCGAAAACTCCTGTTACCTCTGTTGTTTCTTCTCCTGTCCCTCAAGACTTGTTGAGTCAGTTCCCAAGACCCAAGAAGAAGTTGAAGCAATTGCACTGGGAAAAGTTTGATATGTCAGACAACAGCTCTAACACCTTCTGGCAAAGCTCTCAACCCGAAAATATTGCTAGTGATTTGATGGACAAAGGAATCTTGGACGAAATCGAAGCAATCTTTGCTGCCAAGGAGATCAAGAAGTTGGCCACGAAGAAGAAGGAGAACATCGATAGAGTGACTTTCTTGTCTAGAGACATGGCCCAACAATTTGGTATTAATTTGCATTCATTCAACTCCTTCTCAGATATTGAAGTGGTGCAAAAGATTTTACGATGCGACAAAGAAGTACTCGAGAATCAAACAGTGCTCGAATTTCTTGCGAAGGAAGAGATCGTCCAGATTTCTAACGGCTTGGCAAGAAATCTCGAACCATATTCCACCGATTACGAGGCGGATGTGATATCCAAACCCGAGAAAGACCCGGGTGAATTACAAAGACCGGATAGAATCTACTTGGAATTGATTTACAACTTGCAACACTACTGGAAATCCAGAATTCGTGCTTTGAAGACTATTGCGAGCTTTGAAAAAGATTACGAAGAGTTGGTTCTTAAGCTTAGAAAAATCGATGACTCTGTGGAGAGCATAAGACATTCGAAGCACTTGAGAAGCGTATTTGACATTATTTTAGCAGTTGGTAACTACATGAATGATACTTCCAAGCAAGCAAAGGGGTTCAAGTTGAACTCTTTGCAAAGATTGAGCTTTGTGAAAGACGACAAGAATAGCATGTCTTTCTTGCATTATGTGGAAAAGACAGTGAGGACCATGTACCCTGAACTTTTAGGGTTTATGGATGACCTCTCAAAGTGTACTGAAGTCGCCAAATTCTCGATTGAGAATATTTCAAGTGACTGCAAAGATTATGCCCAAGCTATCAAAAACGTCCAAAGTTCCATTGATATAGGAAACTTGAGTGACGTGTCCGTTTTCCATCCCAAGGATCGCGTCTTGAAGGTTGTCAGCCCCGCATTGCCAAAAGCTAAGAGAAAGGCCGAAATGCTTCTTGACCAAGCGGCTTGCACCTTTAAGGAATTCGATAACTTGATGACATATTTTGGTGAAGATCCAAGTGATAGCTTTGTCCGCAATTCTTTCATCAGCAAATTTACGAACTTCATGAATGAGTTCAAGAAGGCACAGAAAGAAAACTTGAAGCGCGAAGAAGAGATCAGACTCTACGAGCAACGTAAAAAGCTTCTTGAACAAAGCAACAAGCAAGCAAAGACAGCTAGTGAGAGCCAAGGCGACGAAGATGATGCCAATGTAATGGATTCTCTCCTTGAAAAGTTGAAAGCAACCGGCCCTAAACGCGGAGAAGGCAATTCTGCTAGAAAGCGTGCTTTAGTCAAAAAGCACATCATGGAGAACATCAAGCGTAACGAAGATGGATCCACAAATGATTCTAGCAATTCATCTACCGATAACTTCGTTGAGCCCCCTTCTGAGGAAGTTGCCGATGGCGATGTTGGCTCACGGGCTAGAAGCTTGCTTCAAGAGTTGCGTAAAGATGATGGCACGGATGAAGATCGTCATTTGAGTGCGGCTAGTCAGTTCAGACAGCAACGACAAAGAAGAAAGCAGTTGCAATCTAGCGTAACTGATGTAATTGATGAAGAGAATCAAGAGAGCATTGCTGACAAAACTACTGAAGCATGAGCGATGAAGACAGAAGCACATGTGTACGAAATCTCTCTTTATTTATAAATAGCATACATGAAAACATGGATATAGAAGGCTCAAGTAAAAAAAGTGTCGTAGCAAAAAAAATAAAAAAAAAAAAAAGCGAAAAGAAATAAAGATCAATCACAACAGTATGGTGTTGTGATGAACTCTGGAAATCTCTTCCAAATCACAATCAATGACTTTTCCTTTGTTTTCTGGAAACTCGAAAAATAATCGGTGTACTGAATGGAGTCCTTTTCCAGTCACTTTATCAAAAAATGGCCTGTTGAGCTGCTCTCTCAACAGGTAAAATGGGTCCTTTTTTTCCGAAAAAGAACTATCTGGATCGGAAACTCTCGGTTGAAGCATAACCCCAGCTTCAATTAATCGTTTTTTCATATCAACCACTTCTAGATCTCCATCATTGACTGGTGTGAAAGCAACAATTTCGCCATTTACTCCCACTGTAACTATATGCTTTCTCTTCCGAGGAGACCAGTATGCACAAAAATCGGCAATAAAGACTCTGGGAATAAATGACATTTTGAATTTGAACTGTTCAGTTAAAGCCGCATGCTGCGGATCAATAACAATAAGAGATGAATGAAGCTTATCACCAATGACTAAATCTGTTGAGAGTTGAGCGTGGTTAACAACGCTGCGTGATACTGGATCTTTAAAAGAAACCAGAAGCGATTCCTTGGTGCTATCATCTTGTTCCATGGAGTCAGGTTCTGGTGTTTGGATCCACTCATCTTCCACATACTCAAAGACAATGAGAGAGTCCATACTGGTACTGACCAAAAGAGAGTCATTGTCATTTACCAGCATTGACACGACTGCACTAGAAAGATTGGCCAATTTACGGGTAGAGCGAAGCTTTCTCTCCTCTAGGCTATAAGATGTGGAGTAGATTTTGCATCCAGAAGAAAAGAAAATTGTGGATTTCACTTGCTGAATACATGTAACGGGCTCATCTCTAGGTATACTAATGAGCTCCATCAACCGAACCGCGTATGCATCCGCAACAATCTTTCCAACATCTAGGACTTTAAGTGTACCTGATTGGTTATCCACCCGAGTACCCACAATAAGCTTTTTAGAAACACGGTCATGTCTTTGAATTTCCCAAACGAAAGCGCACACGGGAATCTCATTTTGCTGAAAAATAGGAGACTTTCTTTGCTGTCCCAGACGAGAATCGATCTCAATCACAGGTAAAATGCGTTTTGTTTTTCGATCAGCAAATTTGAGGCGAGTCATCATGTCTTTCGATTGACACAAGAGCGCAAATAGATTCACATTATCCAAGAAAACCAACTTTTTAGCACTGTCGCCAATGCTGATTTGCTTAGCCATTGCCTCCTCGTGTGCAAAGATGGAACCAATAGTCAACCCGTCTTCTCTAATGAAAGCAAAGCGAAGAAACTGATCTTCCCGCGTGGGGAGTCCAGCTAATTGCAAAACAGCACGCTCAGATTTTTCTTCGAAGAGAACTGGCAGGGGAAATTCAGAGACGTAAAAGTTGAACATCCATAGGTTATGCAGATGGGCAAATAGAAAGTTAGGATCCAGTTTGCACGTCTCCAACTGCACTGGCGTAGTCCCAAGGCACAAATACCTAACTGGAGTGAAGCACATTTTGTCAGAGCTCCGTTCAATTTGAAGCTGAATGTAATCACCCAGAAAACCTCCGACAAACACTTGGTTATAAAATTCTGAGTAAACAATATCATGTGCAATCGGGGATGACCTTGAATGTGGCATATTTTTAGAATCCAAATTGATAGAAGTAAACTCTTTCGACGGCGAGAGCTGTATTTCAACCAATGCTTCCATGAATAAAGGAGAATCCCAGCTTTCAGGACTAACAGTTGCCATGATCAACAACCCGCTGAAAGTACCAAAAAAGACTAAGAATGATCCAGAAGAGGAAGTGAAAGCCTTCATGCAACTAATTTGGTGTTTGAAGGGGTATGACACGGACTTATAAGACGAGGACTCAAGGAGAGAGGTCTCGTCATCAAATGAATCATAATTTGACAATTTGATTATTTGAAATTCAAGAGCACCACCGCTTCTTTCGTTTATAAGAAAAGCATAATTTTCCACGATACTAGCAAACAAAATCCGGAATGGGAGGCGGGCTATCTTCATTTTCCGCAAGTTAGAAAATGTAACAGAGCAAGGAGTAAATTGAACAACAAGATCAGTACTTGGAATGGATGAGATGCATAAAGTTGTCTCGCTGATATCAAGAACAGGATCTTCAATTTCCATTAAAACGTCCAGAAAAGCATTTTCGTCCATAATACGATCTTCATCTTCGTCAATAAAGCTCAGATGGTATTGAAGAACTTTTGTTCCAAAAGACATGGAACATATGAGAAATTGTGTCTCAGAAATATCCAACACAAACAAGCCAATGCACTTACGGAGAAACTCGAAGGTGTCTGTTTCTTTTTTGGCCCTGTAACCAGAACGAAGATGGGATAGCTTCGTTCTTTTTCCTACCCCAGTAAGAGCCCATAGTTCCTGAGAACTGCTCGGAACCAAATTTCGAGGTTTATAGCTCTCGATAACTTGCACATCGAGAATTGGGGCCCAGTTGTGATAGTCCTGTTTTAATATTGCTCCACTGTAACCCAACTTTTGACTAGAAACAATGGAGGAAAGATATTCCTTGGAAAACAAGCTTGATACGAGCAATTCCTTGGCTCCGGCTGTATCGCTGGCGAAATGTAAATGAAACCCTTTAGTCGGAACCCTCAGGAGCGTAAATACAGAAATAGGATCTGCCACGCGAATTATGGGTTGTATTACCAAGGAGGTATTATTTTCGACGATGATAGAATATATCACACCCGTATCCGAAGCCAAAAGTACTTCATCAGTGGTGTCATCTTCAAAAGACAAAATGGGACCTTCTGGAACGAAAACCGCTGTCGGAAAAGAACCGTCGTATGCAAATTTTGAAAAAGAGTAGTCAGCGGAAGTAATACAGTGGACCGACACGATTGTAAGCTGATCCACACCAATAAACAAAAAACTGTTGTTTTTTGCCAATGGAACGATCTTCACTGGAAGCGGAAAGGCATTACTTAGCGGCAACGTGCATTTAGCCAAGTTGTTACCCAAAGTTTCTGCCGCATACCAATTGTAAAGAGAAAGTTCAAGCCGTCGCTGGTCTGACATGGTGAGGGTGAGAAACATATAGTGATTGTCACCGACCGACTTGTCTAAAGGCTGGGAAAAGCACGAATGAAGGATAACTCCATCTACCGGTACGTTAAAATGAGGAGATAGCTGGATGCCCGTTTCCGTTGGCTGGCACATGTGAATTCTGAACACGGAAGACGCTGAAGTAGAAACCACTGCCATACCCGAGGTGTGGGAATGCAATTCTTTTCCTGAGATTTCTAGACTCAGGCTATCGGAAGAATCCCACCATTGGACACAGTAGGGTCGAAACACGTGTGATGTTGTGCTCTCCTCAGTACTTTTTCCGCCGCGAGAAACCCGGTATATTCGGATGAGAAGCAAGAAACCCGATTTGAGCGATATAAGCAAAGAATCTTCCGCAGACGGGCCTCCGTATATCCGCGTAAAGGATCTTACAGAAGAATTGAGCGCATAACTCACGCCGTTTATGGAAAGCGAAGCAGACTTGACCAAAACAGTGACAAATGTGGAATTGGTGGATGTTTTGGCAGACGAAGGCTCTTTCGGCGGCTGGCCCTCTAATCCCCACAAGATGTCATCATCTTCTATCATATCATCGCCAAAATAGGAATCTTGTGTGGGCGCATGTAATGTCTGGTCATTTTCGTCGTTGATTGAGGTGCTAACCAACCCTGATAATGGCTTGTGGATGAATACTTTGAAGTCGGGCAAGATACCTCGGATGATAGGCGACGTCACCAAAGTTTTCTTGAAGTAGTTATTCGGCAGCGGAGGCTCTGTTTTGGCGAAAAAAAGCGCCGCCAAATGCGAATTGTTCATGGAGCAGAGTGTGGTGAAGCAGTTAGATAGTGGAAGAGTTATGTATGTAGGTCAACCTGTATGAGTAGCTATGATAACGATGACGAAAGGAAAATGGAAGGGTGTGCAAAGAAGAGGTAAGCTTCCAGACTTTTTCAAAAAGAATACTTGTAAGCAAAAGGGACCATTTTTCTGCTTCTTTTTTTTTCTCCTTCTTGTTACTGTTGGGTGAGCTTATCGTTCTACTTGCCATTATGCGGTTACAAACTGAGTTCGCAATCGCTTTTGCACCCACTTTCTCATGACTAAATTTCTTCTGAGAGCGTCCCATACTCTATTTCTTATTGCTGGAGGAGCAGTGTTGGGCCTGAATGACTCGGTATTTCTTCTGTATTCAGATGCGGCTTTTGCACAAATAGACGACATGTCAGCAGAGAAGGCAGCGGTGCTTGCTTCTGTAAGCAGTATAGGCTCATTCAGTACGATATCCACCACCATTTCATTAAAATTTCAATTCTAACCTTAGCCACGGCACTCAGCTACTTTCTCATGTCGGAATTTGCTAGTCCCCTTTTGGTTTTCCGGACCGCATCTGTACTTTGGTGCTGCGGATGCGTGATTTCTGCCAGTCTGGGACTCTTTTGTACTTTGGTGGTGGCACAAATGGCAAAAGCACTTGCGTTGGGCATTTTTTCGGTGGCAGTGCCATTAGTTGTAGTCCGAAAGAAAAAATTTGCTCGGGATTTGGCCTTGGTTCACCTTTATGCTTGCGCTTTCTTGTTTTTCCAATGCGTGGGAATGTTCATGGGGAAAAAACACCCTCAGACATGGACATTGGCGCTCTGGAGCACTCAATTAGGCTGTGGTTTGATCTTAATACTTTTAACACCTTTTATCATGCAGTTAAGGGAAACAACATATTTGGGGTCGGGGATTTTGCGCTCCAATGCTACCTGGACCACTCTCCATGCTATCACCACCCAAATGCTTACCCAGATGGCATGTTTGTCTCAGATAAGTATAGTTTTCTCCAATTCAGTATTTGAATTGGGCATCAAAAACACTTGGGCATATCAAGGAGTGCAATACTTGCTCTCTTTTGTTTCAGCTATCGCTGCAGTGTTGACAGTCAATTCCTTCCAACCCAAAGATATCCTCGTCTTTGCAATGGCTGTAGTCACAGCGGCATATTTCGGTTTGGGAGTTTCTTTCTTTGCGTCAAATTTGCAAAACCAAAATGCTATAACTTCTGTCACGTTGGCATTCCACTCGCTTCTCAGCTGTGTATATCCGATTCTTCTGCTGGTCTCATGGATCTACACCACAAGATTATTTGAACCCGAATTTCAACCGGCCGGATTATCTCTTGCCATGGCATCCCGATGGCTAGTAGATGCCTGTATTTCTGCTGCATTTCCTATTTTTCTTCGGGCCCACAAGGCGGTTTCTTTTCTTGCTCTCGGAGCGATCTGCTTCTGCTCTACTGCGATATTGATTTCATTTCCCGGACGAGACGAAGGAAACCAGATCGACTTAAACCAACCATCAGTAGCATCTCAAAGTAAAACTGATGTTGAAGAATTTCATGAGCCTACCGAGAAAAAAAGTCCTGGAAGCAGCACTCTATAGTCACTCATGTATTGCAAGAGTCTAATGAATTGCAAGAGTCTAATGAATTGCAAGACTAATGAATTGCAAGAGTCACTGATTACATTGCCGAAAAGCACTAACCCGGATCAAAGCTCACAAATACTTGTTTATGCCTGCTCTTACTGATTCGATTCCACATCACTCAACCCCATCAAGCATTTCGGGTCTTTCAGTGAATGTCTATGAAACTAGTCAGGGTGGGTTGGGTGCAAACCAAATCGCACAACCAAACAACTAGTGCGATCTCAAAATTATCACCAACTATCTCCCGCAATCGCTTCGCCCATGTCAAGATACACTAAAATTGCCAGCGATGAAAGCTTCTCGGACCAGCATATTTCAAGCGATTACCCCATTGAGCAACCCGATTTGATTCAACATGACAGTATGTGGCTTTTTCCAGAGATTCCCCAAAACTTGTTACTAACACCCAGATATCACCTCCACCTTACCCCCACCCGCTCAGCTGAGTGCAGACATCAAGAAAGGTGGCCATATGTTCCAGATTGGATTTTACCGCCAGTTTTTTGACATCAATACCGAAGAATTCTTCGACAAGATCAAATTGGCCCTCAATCCGTTCAACAACGTGTCAGCAGTTGCTGGAGTGGACGAGGACCTGACCACTGAGTTGTATGGGTTCATATGGATCACTGCCACTCTTATATTTTTCATGTTTGTCTCGTCCACCGGATCGAACCTCATTTCCCACTGGTTGCACTCGGGCGAGAAAGATGCAGCGTATGAGTATAGCTTTCTGCTTCTCATTTCGTCCATCCTAGTGTTCTACGGATACACGCTAGTGGTGCCATTTCTTCTTTTTGCGGTGACAACGTGGGTCATGAAGTTTGAGCACCAGCTTTCGTTGACTCGCCTCATATCCATCTACAGTTACGCCAATGTTCTCTGGTTTCCCATCACCTGGGTCAACTTCGTCTTGGTGGTGTTTGTGAGCAGCTCCAAGCACCACGCACTATTAAACGGTCTCCAGTGGGCAGTTGTGGTTGTGAGCGGCGCAATTTCTTGTCTCTCGATCGTGTTGAAGGTGAGACCAATTATCATTCACAATACCGTGGGCCAAAATGCTGCTGACAACGTAGAGGGTTTGAAGAGACAGAGAGTGGTTGTTTTTTCGCTTGTGGCGGCCCACCTAGCGTTTACGGTTTTAGTGAAGGTGTTGTTTTTCGGAATCGAGGTTTAGTCAGGTTAATACATTCGATATGGCATTGCTGTGGTATATAAGGAAAGCCCTAAGTAGCGAGTTCGTGTCCCAACCAACATGGTGCGTATATATATCTGGCGAAGTTCGGCAGAAAATTTTCCTTCACAACGGAAAAGAAAATCCTTCGCAAGCCGTCGGTTTCGACAGCGTCCAACCATACCTCTTGGTGTGGGATTCCAATGAATGGTATGTTCTTCTCTCTGAGAGGCGAAGATTATTTGCATTTACCAATTGTTCCAACTGAATCCACCGGGTTGACAATCGCATTTTCGTTAAGTTTCAGCCTTGTATGAGCCTCTCATGTTTGCCATAAGATTTACAAACTAACAACCAGGTATGTTTGCAGCCTACAGTGTCTTAGATGAGGAAACTTGTGACCGGGCGGACATATTCAACCTCTTCCTCCCCTTTCGAGGAGTCGCAGCTCTGTGTACAAATTTTGAGTTGTTGGGGGAAGAGAGATGATGATACGGTCTTAGCTGATTTTGACACACGATATCGTTTGTGCCCCAAACTAACAATTTGTAGAGCAGAAGAAAATCATATATTGATTCTCACACAAACTGGCGATGGTTGGACAACATTTCTTTCAATGATGATTTTTTATATTCACACTGTACTAGAAGTTTCTGCTTCTGTGACTACACCATACAAAAACTGATTTAATGACTCTGATCGCAAGAAATGTTGTTCAATATGGCTGGTTTGGCGAGTTTTGGTATGGATGAAATGGATCCTTGGGTTTCAGAAATGACAGTACGTTTGAAATATTGTTCTGGCTGGAAGCTGATTTCCGTTTCACTTGCGGTGGCCGCATAGGCGTTTTCACGTAGATTTCGCGTGCACTACACTGCTTACTCTCAATTCTTTTCCGTTTCTTTTTTTCCCCCAACACTTGATCATTCCACTTCTCTCTGCTCCAATCGAAAGAAGATCTTCGCCAACATCAAACCATTGGAAAAAGTGGTATCGTTCCTGCACACACAACCACAAAATCGTACTTTCACATCACACTTAGGCCTTACTTCACTGCAATCCCAAAACGCCGTCTCTGCTCCGAATTGCACAGAAGCATGCTCCACTGAAATATGCTTCGTTTAATACGTGGAAAAAATCGCTGCAGCCGCGCCACCAGCCTTCTACCGGGGCGGCTTCTCCGACTGGACCTATTACCAGCACAAAAGTTGCATCTTCACCACCAATACAACGCCCGCCGCGGCTTGAGCGAGGCAAAAAGCACCCCAATGAGCCGGCCCGTGGAGAAAATCCTTGTGGACCCGCGTGTGCGCGATAACTTCACCCAGGCGCTACGAAACCCCTCCAGCTCCACCGCCAAAAACACCCATGCTTCATACATGGTGTTTTCGGGCGCCATAGACATGGCGTCGAGCGAATTGGCGCACGAGGCGTACGCGTTGGCTCTCCAGATGTGGGAAGTTGTGTTCGCCAAAGAGTTCGCCAACACCAAGCTTCAGGAACGGTTCTTGGCATCCAAGGCCAAAGTGATCCACTTGATGATCAACCGAGGCGACTACGCAGCATACGGCCGTTTGATCAGGCCCATCTACAGCATTAAGCACATAGGAGCGAAGCCGGAGTGGGCTGATGTGCTCATGTCCACGCTCCAGCTCTCCACAGATGCCTCGGGCGTGGTGAAGTGCAACACCAACGCCATCGGCGCGTTTTTGCGCAGCGACAAGTACTCGCCCCACCAAAAGAGACTCTTGATCGCCACATACGTGCGCAAGTGCATGCTCTACTTCCAGCAGCCGCACAACCTTGCGCCGGTGTTGCTGAACTTCATTACTTTTCTCGAGTTGACCGGCGACGAGAACTTGCATTTGACCCTGGCCCACCATCTTGTGTACGAGCGGCTGCTCCGATTGCTTGCAGTTCCGCCCCAGCACACGCTGCTCCGCAGCCATATCGAGCATCTCCAGGCTGTGGTGGAACGTATGACCGGCCATGACAAACGGCGGCTTGCGCTGTTTCTGACCTCGCTTCTCGCGGCCATTTCCGTGACCCACCCCAGCGCCGCCGTCAGCTACTGGGAGTACAAAAGGGAAAAGTTGTCCACGCCGATGTTGCAGTACGCCACCCACGAAGACCTCTTGCATGTGATGTGGGCCCACTTCACCCACAAGAACTACGACGCGGTGTTGCGGGTGTATGCCGAGAACCCCACGTTGCAGCACGACGACCAAATCACCGTGCTTTTGAAAATCAGCGACCAGGCCAAAGACTGGAAGCTTCTCCAGCTGCAGTTCGAGGACATGTATGGCCGCGGCCAATTGCCGTATGTGGTGCACTATGTGGTGGTTATGAATGCATTGGCGTCGATCGGCGCCACCACCGAGGTGGAGCAGTTGTATCATCAGTTGCTAGAGCGGAACTTGACGCCCACAGCGCCGATTTATTCTGCGTTGATCAAGAGTAAGCTCAATGTCAACGATAAGCCCGGCGCCCAGCAGTGGTTCGACGTGTTCTTGCAAAAAGTGGCCGAGGGCACTGTCTCTGCCGACTCGGTCCCGCGGCTACAAGCGGAAGTGTTCTCGATGAATTTCTTTGCCGGCGACTCTGCGTCGGCCATGAAGGCATTGGACGACATTGTACAGCAGCAGAAACAGCTGCACATGAGGTTTATCGACGCCAAATTCGCAGCAAAGGTGATAGAATTCACCGCTTCGGTGTATGCGTTTGACCAGCTCGACGCCATCTTGGAGTTGGCCCGCACCCTTAACGTCATGGACGAAACCGTATACCAAAAGGCGGTGGATGCGCTCATCAAGTTTGGCCAGTTCCAGCGGGCAGAAGATTTGCTCTACGAGGCGCACACAGAGTCGGTGGTGCCGTTCTCAAGTGCGTTGATCACCAAGGCGCAAATCAAAACCTACCGCGTGTGGTTCGAGGCCACGCCCAACACCCAACTCCGGCAGTTGCTCGCGCAAAAGGTGACAGAAATTATCCGCAGAATCGACGCGGGTGGAGTCAGTCCGCGCAACATGAACCACCTCTTGGTCGAGGTGATCAAGCATTTCGTGGCGTTGAAGAAGCTCCGGGCCGCGCGCTCGTACCTCGAGCAGGTGAAGAAGGCCAACGGGTTGCACGAGCTCCACTTTCTTCCGTTTTTGCGCCACTACTCCAACCTCAAGTCGTACGAGGGCCACACCGAGGTGTTGGAGCTCTATAGAGAGATGGTCAAGCTCAAAGTGCCCACGTCTGCAGCCACGTACTACTACCTTATCCAGTCGTTGATCCACATGGACAAGGTCAACAACACCGGGTTCAAGAACTCGTACAACTTGCTTGAGTCTGTTTTCGAGTTGTACGGATTTTCCATGGTGGATAATATCGCGGGGAAGAAATTGCCGGTGGCGGAAATCGCCCAGAACGCAGTGTACCTTCTCAAAATCGTGTCTGCGTATGTGGTAGCTACGTCCCATCTGCAGAGCAACTTGGATGTTGTGGTGAAGTTTCTCACCCAGATCCAGGCCAAGCTCGGCAACCAAGTCTCGTTTGGGCTCCGGTTTGCCATTTTGACAGAAATGGGCCGCATCTACCACGTCAAGGGCGAGTTGAACGTTACAAAGAAGTTGGTGGATGATGCATTGGCCGAGCTCCACGATATCATCGACAGCAACAAAATGGTTCATCAGCCGCACCCGTCGCAGCCGGTGCCCAAGCTCATGCAAATTCAGTACCGGGCGCTTGTGCACCACAAGCTCCAGATCTTGCGGGCCACAAAAGAGCCGGGTCAGCACGGCAAAATGCTCCACGACGTGGTCAGCCGCAACATCCGGCTCTCGGGTCCGCAGTTTGCCGAGTTAGGAATGGCAGTGCTCAACCAGGATACGACCGAGCCGTGTCTCCACGAGGTATTCCACGTGTGCGAGCAGTACTTGGTGGGAGGTAACTGGATCGAGATCAAGCTCACGCGCAAGATCCAGTATATCTACAAGCTCCTAATGATGTACCTCACGCGGTCGTTGAGTGCCGACACCGTGAGCAAGAAGTACAAGTTGCTCAACGACTACTACAACGTGCGCAACTTCCCCCAGCTCCAGCGCGAGTTTGCGCATGTCCGAGACCCGAAAAGAAAGCTCGGCGAAGAGCTCGACGCCTTCAACCGCCTCCACCCGCTGCACCCGTGGACGCTTGCCGAGCTCTTGCAAAAAACCCCGGAGTTCTTCGTGCCCAAGCGCATGATCTCCACCAAAAACATCATCGAGCCCGCGTTGGCCGCGGCGCTTCTGCGCGCGGTGGAAAACCACTGCGGTGGCGACATCACCAAGGCATTTTCTCTCTACGACCAGTTCCCGGAGACCATGGAGTACCTCTTGTACTTTGGCCACGAGCGAGTGCGGTACCAGCACTTCTACGCGGAGATCGGGAAGTGTGAACAGGGAGTAAGGACTTCGGGCGGCGCGGAGGAACGGCGCGAGCGGGCGTTGCAAGCATTGCTGCATCTCCAGGTGACGACGGAGGTGCCGGCGTACTGATAGTGTATTCTGTATATAAAAGCATGGCCCCACGGCCCAACCACACCTTCAGTGCATTGGTGCAGACATGAGTAGAGACGCCTCAACAGCTCGAAATGGTTGCTTCTGCCCTTCACGACAGGCTGCCCCAGCTAACCCCATCTCGCGCTACTCCGGCTTCTCGCCCTTGGGCTTCAGCTTCTTTGGCTTGGGCGTCTTGGCCAGCGCAAACTGAAATGTGGTGGCCGTATCCGTCTCGCCAAACAACAAAGGCCCCACCCACGGCTGGATGTTCCACTCTAATTTCAACGTGGCATTGCGCCCGCGGAACGACCGCTCCACGTCCCACACAGAGTACTTGGCGTTCTGGTTTTTCACCAGAATCACAGCATCGTCCGCGGACGTGATGATCTTGTCCCAATACGTGACCTTGTTGGACGCACCGTCGGTTTTGCCCGGATATTCTGCCGTCAAGTACACAAACACCTGCTTGGTGTTCCAGTTGAAAAGAGGGCTCAAGTCGGCATCCAAGTCAAACGCAATCTTGGAGTTTTCCTTGGACTTGCCATTAGCCGCGCCAAAACTGCGCGAGTGCTTGATGGTGGCGGATGCCAGAACATTGTTGATTCCGGTGGACGAGATATGCCACGCGCCGCCAACGTAGAGCTGGACGGCGGAGATAAGCGCCACCAACACGCAAACGGCGATAGATGCCGAGAGCGACTGGTTGGCCACAGCTTGGAACCGCGTGCTTAGGCTGAACATGGTGGGGGAAAAGAGTAGTAGTTGCGTGTCAGTTGATGTTAGCCTGCACCTGGGACTTGGGGGAGGATATAGGGAGAAAGCGTGGTGACGGTTTCTGGTAGGGACTGTGCATTGGCGTGCTGGGGTTGGATTGCGGTAATTTATGGTTTTGGGTTTTGCGGTTTGGGGGTTTTGCCGTTTGGGGCCTTTGCGGTTTTGCGCCGATTTGATTCTTTGTTTGTATTACTACAGTATGGTGGCATGGTAAGTGCGCGAGAATACCAAGGAATTTGGATTACAGGGCGAGCGTGAGTTGAACCTTGCGAGGCAAAACATCTCCAGAATATTAGAATATAATAGATTATTATGCAATGAGCATTTGTAAAATTAAAAAAACATCTCTAAAACATTCAACGATAATAGATCAATATGTAATGAATATTTTAATTTGAATCGTTTTAAACACCTATTAATCCGTAAGTAAAGCTCGGTTGAAATTAATACGTAATAAATAGCAGCAAGACTTAGTTGGTAAATTTCCACAGAAGTCACGTTGGGGACACCTTGGTAAATACCAGATGTTTCAAGTAATTTTTGACGCAATTCACGATGTGTACACACAATTGTAGATGTGGAGAACTCAGAATCATCAATGCCCCACATAGTGCACATGGCACAGAATGGTGTTCTTACCCGTGTAGTGCAATGCATTCCCCCACTGGGACCCACATTCCCTACAAAACACATTATGTACAGTGTATTCTTACACCTTCAAACGAAGGCTGTCTACTGCTTGCTCAAGTACTCGTTGTAGAGCTTCTCCTGCTGCTGGTACTGCTTCATCAACTTCTTCTTCATGCTCTTGGTCACCTCCTCGCCTGCAGCGGTCTTGGTGGGAAGTCCCTGCTCGTCCCACTCCGCATACAAGGTCTTATCCTGGAAGAGATCCTTCGGGTTGATCTTCATCTTGGCCAAGCGCTCCTCCTCCTTTTTCGCCGCCGCCTCGGCCTGCTCCTTCTTCTTGCGAGCCTTCTCCAATGCCTGCTGCTCCTTGGCCTGCTGCTGCTTGATGAACTCCTCCTTCTCCTGCTCGTTCAAAAACTTCACCAACGCGCCACCGCTGGGTCTGTCGTCCAACGAAATACCCAACTCGATCAAGTCGCCCCGCAAAGTGTCAGACGCTTTTAAGAACGCACCGGGCTCGGCCTTGGAAATGGCAAGCTCACGCACGGAGTCTCTGAATTGTGACAACGCCTTAACATAAGGCAACGCAACATCTTCCCTGGAAGCAGAGCCAGCAGCCTCGCCCGCCGCGGCATCCAGCCATCCGAGCCTGTCAGCTCTGGCATCGAAGCCCAAAATGTCCAAGATCTTGACGATCCACTTGGTCACGGCAATGAGCGGCTCGATGCGCAACTCCGTCTGGCCCACCACCGTGGTCTGGATGTAGGTGTTGGCCTTGGAAACCAAGTCGCCAATGACTCTCAACACAAGCGGAGTGGACAAGTTGTCGCAGAAGGCCAAGTGCGCGTCGGTCTGGGCATTCTCCAAGTCTGCGAGTAAGGCTCTCTCCGCGGACGAAAGCTTTTTCGACACATGCGCACCGGCAGCACAAGAGTGTCTGTAGTCGGTGTTCAACGCTCTCACGGTGGTGAAGAACTTGGACAACGACGACTCGTACGCCTTGACCTCGTGCACCAACGAGTCCTTGAAGTCGATGGGCTTGTCCCAGTTGCCGAACGCAAACACCAACCGGAGCTGTCTGCTGGAATATGTCCGCAACGCCTCCTCGATGGTGATGAAGTTCTTCAACGACTTGGACATTTTCTGGCCCTGGATGTGCAAGTGGCCGTTGTGCATAAAGTAGTTGATCCACTGCTTGTTGTCAAAGTACGCTTCCGACTGCGCCAACTCATTGTCGTGGTGTGGAAAGCACAAGTCAATGCCTCCGGAGTGGATGTCGATGGTGGCACCCAAAATGTCCGACGCCATCACCGAGCACTCAATGTGCCATCCTGGCCGGCCCGGACCCCACTTGGAGTCCCACGAAGGCTCGCCGGGCTTGGACGCCTTCCACAACGAAAAGTCCGCCGGGTTCTTTTTCGTGATGGTCTCGGAAACAGACAACGAGCCCTCGCCGTCGTCAATGAGCAGCTGCGAGCCCTTGTTCCAGGGCTGCAACTTGGCGTAGTCGTGGCTGGGGTCGTTCTCGAACTTGACGGTGTCGAAGTACACCGAGCCGTCGGCGGTGGCGTAGGCAAACCCGTTGGCGATGATTTTGTCGACAAACTCGATGATCTCGGGCACGTACTCCGACACACGCGTGGTCACGGTGGGAGGAAGCACGTTGAGCTTCTCCATGTCGCTATTGAAGCTGTTTTCCCAGAACGCAGGCAACTTCTTGAAGATCGAGGGCTCCACCACCTCCGACCCGTACTTGGCATCAAGACTGGGCACAGTCACGTCCTCCACCGCACGCAAGAAGTCTGCGTACGAGCAGTCGCCGAAAATGGCCGCGTGGGCGTCTTTGGCCGCGTTGGCGTACATCGGCAACTTCGGCGTCGCAGCCGCCAATGCTGGGAGGTCCAACGCACCAATCCACGCCACAAGGTCCTTCTCCACGTCGCCAGAAAACTCGGGCAAGTTTTTGGCCACGTACTCAGCAAAGTAGCCCTTGACCTCGTCCACGAGCTGCGGCGTCTTCTCGCTGTGCACGCGGGCGATCTTTTCCTCGAACAAGTACTGCTGGCGGGCAGAAACGATGATCTTGTCGTCAATGTCGGTCACGTTCTGGACAAAGTTGATGTTGTAGCCAAAGTAGTCCTGCAAGATCCGGCGACAAATGTCCGAGCACACGTAGTTCCGGGCATGGCCCATGTGGGCGTAGTTGTAGACGGTGGGACCACAGCAGTACCACGAGATGTGGTTGTGCTTCTGGGCAATGAACTCCTCTTTGTTTCTGGTCAACGAGTTGTAGATCTTCAACACGGGAGCCAGAACGGGCTCTGGTTTGAGCCACGCAGGCTGCTGGACGGTCTTTTTCGTGCTCATGAGTCGGGCTAGCCGTTTGTACATATACTCTAGTAGTAGGCGTGGTTTTTTTCTACGCAAAACCATCACGTGGCACACGGCGAGTGCTTCTGCCGGGCCGGTGTGACTACGGGGGGCATATGGGGAAAATGTGATTGCGTCGTTTGTTTGGCAGTAGTGGCCGGATTATGTGAATGGTGACTGGGAGACGGAATGACTGGGCGACGGAATGGTGGGGTGGGGTTTCTCAGCCGTGCTACCTCAGGTATATAGTTTGTTCGGACATTGGAACTCAGTATGCAACTCCAGCATAGATCTCGTGAATTTGCGAAGACGGTTCCACGGGAGTTTAGAGAGTTCGGGGAAGAGAGAGTTCAATACCATCTTGTGCGCTAGAAGTTCACCCCGAGGACACATTGTACTACATAAGTGCTAGTCGCTCAAGTGCACTCAAGTAGGAGCACCCAACTGGTACACAACACTTAACAGTAGAACGCTGAACAGTCCCGAACCAGCAGCAGTCAACGGCTATAATCAACTATGGTCAACTGGTCAACTATAGTAAACTAGTCACTATGATCAATTATCAACTACGGCCAACTAGTCAACTACGGTCAAGTAGTCAACTATAGTATAGTAGTCAACTATAGTCAAGTAGTCAACTATAGTATAGTAGTCAACTATAGTCAAGTAGTCAACTATGATCAACTATCAACTATGATTAGTAGTCAATTATGATCAACTATCAACTATGATCAACTATCAACTATGATCTAGTAGTCAACTATAATAAACTACGGTCAACTATGGCCAACTATCAACTATGATCTAGTAGTCAACTATAATAAACTACAGTCAACTATAGTAAACCTCGTCGTAGCCAAGTGGTCCGCATAACCAACAGTCTTACCCACTCAAGCTACAAATCGCAATACTCAATGGGGCCACTCTAAACAGTTAGTATAGGCACAAAAAAAAACCGGATGTCAGAGTAGAAGTTGGTCGCATGATGCTCGGACCCCTTAATGGAACTAGGCGTGTCCCAGAATCCGAGCTCTAGAACGCAAATTAAATCATCATTTAGTCCACAAATGTACATACATTTTTCGGTGGTGGTTACCGTGGGCGCTCTCGGCCTTTTATAAACAATTCCGGACTGCAGACAGGGGGCTCTGGGTTCGTCCGCCTCTCCTCCCACTGGCCACCACAACCTTGTGGGACGTGCAAAGACAGCTTCACCTAGCTCAGACCATGCACTACTGCCGTCTTGCAAGGAATCAGCGTTGCCTCGTGCGTGGAGCGGAAATGCCACTGGTGCTGGCTGGGAAGAGAGGCCAGGGCTGGAGCCCTAAGGTCCAGTGGTCTGTCTGCACACCGCGCGCACCGGTGCCGGCAAAACACCCGTACCCACCGACCGCCATCATCATGCCCGTGTGCACTCCCGGTCGGTGTCGCACTCTCTAACAAAAAAAAAATTTTCCACCGCTTTTCTAGGTTTCTTCTCCATACATACTATATCAGCACCATGTCTACCTCTGTTCAAGCTGTCAACTGGAGATACGTTGAAGTTGGTCGTATTGTCTTGATCGACAACTCCAAATTGGCCACCATCGTCGAGATCATTGACCAAAAGAGAGTATGTACTCCGTTTTGAGTTAGCGCCACGGCGTGTGAATTTTTCATCCCCACCTCTCCTTCATTGTCCCGTCCTCATTTCGAATTTTCTGCCCTCCAGAGCTCGTGTTCCTGTCCCTTCTATCCTATCCCAAATTCACCGCAGCTGTTGTGTTCATTATACTAACTATTCTAGGTCTTGATTGACGGTCCATCTATCCAAAGACAAGCCATTGCTTTGGGCAAGGTTGTCTTGACCCCTCTTGTGTTGGCTAAGTTGCCAAGAGGCTCCAGAACCGCCACTGTGCAAAAGAAGTGGGCTGCTGCCGACATTGACGCCAAGTGGGCTGAATCTGCTTGGGCCAAGAAGTTGGCTGTCAGAGCCACCAGAGCTAACTTGTCTGACTTCGAGAGATTCCAGGTTATGGTGTTGAAGAAGCAAAGAAAGTTTGCTGTCAAGAGAATCGCTGCTAAGGCTTAAGGTTTGGGGCACACTTACATACGACTAATACAACTGTGTATCATACGAACCACGAGACACCGACCATACAATGACGTAGACGACTAGGTAGTTCACACGCTCAGATCATAGTGCATTCTAGTTTCTAGTGCAACTCAGTCTAGTGCAACTCAGTTTCTAGTGCAACTCAGTTTCTAGTGCAACTCAGTTTCTAGTGCAACTCAGTTTCTAGTGCAACTCAGTTTCTAGTGCAACTCAGTTTCTAGTGCATTTGTGATGGTTTTCCGTACTAGTGTGGTACTCGGTGCTCTAATTCAGTGGCCCTCTGGTCACCTTGCTACACCGCCTACCTCAAGATGTTACTATTTACATTCTAACTATGTACACGTTTACTGCTTTCTCTTCTTTTGCGCCTCCTCGATCAACTGCTTCTGCAACTGAGGAGCGGTTTGGGCGTACTTCAAGAACTCCAAAGAAAACTCACCCTTGCCCTGGGTACACGCTCTCAACGAGGTAGAAAAACCGAACATGGAGTTCAAAGTACACTCGGCACTGACGGTAAACTCGTCCTGACCGTTCACAGTCTCCATAATCATACCTCCAAGCTTGTTGATCAATCCCACAACTGGTCCTTGGAACTCGTTGGGGGCAGTCACCTCCACCAGCATCACTGGCTCCAAAATCACCGGCTGTGCATTCAAAAACGCTTGCTTGAACGCACCATGGGTGGCAAGTCTAAACGACAACTCGGAAGAATCCACCATGTGCGATTGACCATCGTTGATGTGCATGTGAACACCCAACACACGGTGGCCAATCAATGGACCCTTCTCCAACGAGTCCTCGAATCCCTTTTGACACGCAAACAAGTACTTTTCGGAAATCTTTCCACCCACCACGTGCTGGGTAAACTTGTTTTCGCCTTCGAGTGGCTTGAACTCACCAATGACTCTACCGAATTGACCGGCACCACCCGACTGCTTCTTGTGGGTGTAGTCGAACTCAGCTGGCACGGTGATGGTTTCACGGTACGCCACCTGGGGTTTACCGGTGATACACTCCACACCGTACTCTCTCTTCATTCTCTCAACGTAAATCTCCAAGTGCAACTCACCCATACCGGAAATGACAGTTTCCTTGGACTCAGGGTCGAATCTGACTCTGAACGTAGGATCCTCCTTCTGGAACCGGTTCATGGCCTTGGAAAAGTTGGCACCTTCTTTGGCCTTGGGCTCGATCGACAACGAAATCACCGCATCGGGAACGTACATCGAACTCATGGCAATTTGCTTTTCCGAGTTCTGGCCAATGAAAGTGTCACCGGAAGCACAGTCAATACCAAAAGTGGCACAGATTTCACCCGCACCAACCTCGTCAACGTCCTCCATGTCGTTGGAGTGCATTCTTACCAATCTCGACACCTTGACCTTCTTGCCAGATTTCACGTGGTTCATGTACGCACCCTTCTTCAACTTACCTTGGTACACTCTGATATAGGTCAACTGGCCGTACTTACCTTCCTCCAACTTGAACGCCAATCCCACAAAAGGCTCGGCGGAAGATGGGGTCAAGGAGATGGGCTTTTCTTCGTTTCCAGAAAGCTCAAGACCAGTGTTCAAGATTTCGTTAGGCTGAGGCAAGTAGTCCACCACTGCGTCCAACACAGGCTGCACACCCTTGTTGGCCAACGCAGAACCCATCAAAACAGGAGTGAATTTTCTGGCAATGGTGGCTCTTCTTATAGCGGCCTTGATTTGCTCCACGGTAGGCTCCTCACCTTCCAAGTAGAGGTCGGCCATTTCCTCGTCCACGTCAGCCAAGGTTTCGATCAAAACGGCTCTCTTCTCCTCAACCAAGTCCACCAACTCCTCGGGAATCTCGCTGGTGATTCTCAACTCCTCACCTTGGGAACCCTCGTTGTAGATGGCCACACGGTCAATGATGTTGACAGCACCCTTCAACTCGGCCTCGGCACCAATAGGAACCTGGATGGCAGCAGCTGGAGTCCGCAACTTCAAGTTAATCTGCTCGATGGCACGGAAAGGGTCTGCACCCATTCTGTCCATCTTGTTGATGAAAGTGACTCTAGGAACGTTGTAACGGCGCATTTGTCTGTCCACAGTCACGGTCTGCGATTGCACACCACTGACGGCACAAACAACAAGCACCGCACCGTCCAAAACACGCAAAGCTCTCTCGACTTCGATGGTGAAGTCAATATGGCCCGGAGTGTCAATCAAGTTGAAGTGGTAGTCTTGGTTATCCTTCTCCCAAGAACAGTAGGTGGCAGCCGACTGAATGGTAATACCTTTCTCTCTCTCCAAGTCCATGTGGTCCATCTTGGCACCGACAGAGTCTCTGCCTCTGACCTCGTGGATGGCCTTGATTCTTCCGGTGTAGAACAACACACGTTCGGTGAAGGTGGTTTTACCAGAATCGATATGGGCAGAGATACCGATGTTTCTCAATCTGCTGGCGCCCGCCAAGTCCTTTTCCGGTAAGGTTGCGTTGATTTCATCGATGAGCACCTTCTCTTCTTCATAAGTCTTGGGAAGAGCCGTCAATTCCTTGGTGCGGGCCACAGAGAAGGCAAATCCACGGGTAACTGGAAGCCGTTGGAGTGGTCTGGACACCAAATTGTTGGTTCCTAGTCTAGCGAGTGACACAGCCCCACGAAACATATTGTGCAACGAATCCAGATGGTGGAGGAAGTTTTTGCCAGATCGTGAGATAAAATTTTGCACCTGGTGCACGGGTGTTTTTCTGGGGCCATGGTTTGGGTGGTTCCGGCGGAGGCTTTTGGCGGTACTGAGAGGTTTACAGGTGGGAATCCAGTAGTTGAAATTATCTGGAGAGGGTTGAGAGAAATTTGTGGGTGTTTTAGCCTTTCGGGTGGTATGGTGGGGTGACTTCTTTGGCGAGAGGAAGCGTGGGTGTGATAAGAGGAAGAAAGAACGACAATTGTAGGGAGATTTTTTTTGTTACTGTTTTCAGCGTTTGTAGACGATGGCTTGTTTCGCCTCTATAAGGTTTTTTTGGTTTCTGGGGCGTTCGTTGATTTTTGGCACAATTGATTGCAAGATGTGTGAAATTGCAAATAGTGTGAGAACCCGGCAGTGAGAGTGGTATTTTAATTTGCAGAAAGGAGGACGACGCATTTGGAAGCTTTCAAAAACAAAAGGGACAATTGTCGCTGATTCCGATTGGGAATTCAGGTAGTCTGATATTCCAATAGATTGGTATTCCGGTAGATTGGTACTTTGGTGGATTGATATTCCGAGAGTTTGGAAGTCAAGTATAGCGTGAGGAGAATTTAGCCGACAGGCATACACCTATAGCAAGTTACAGGTGCGCTATGCCAGTGATCACAAGTGATAAAGCTACAAAACGACAATCAAATTTAGAAAAATGAAATCCTTGAATGGAGCAGGTAAACACGGAAACGTAAAACACAAACATACATAAAAAAACAACCAGATCCAAGAAAAAAAACATCACCAGAATACTTTGGTGGACGCCTCCACCAACACCAAAGCACCCCCTCGACTGGCCTACAGTCACCGTTATCAGCAAACTTCTAGAATATGCCCATAAAAAGTTTTATTTAAACAAAGAAGCGAAGACACCCGAGGCGAAACAAACCCAGCCCAGAGCCCTACCCAGCGCAAGCACTGGCCCGGCACCAGTGCCTAGTAAAGGCGTCTCTTAACAAGAGTAGTGGCAAGGTTGAGGGCAGCACCGGCATTGGCAGCCGCAGTGGCTGCAGCAGCCGCAGTAGCAGCGGCGTTGAGAGTGATAGCAGCGGTGGTAGGAGAGGTGGTGGCAGTGGTGGCAGGAGTGGTGGCAGGAGTGGTGGTAGTGGCGGTGGAAGCAACAGTGGTGGAAGCATTGTCAATGTCAGACACAGAAGCGTCGCCGCCGACAATCTTGGAGCCAAGGAAACTGGCAATATCCTTGGCGTAAGTAGGGCCGTGGGAAGCGATCCAGGAGATGGCCGACAGCAAGAGACCAGAGTTCTTGGACCAGTTGTACACATCCTCGGCCACAACAAGACCCTTCTTGAACACCGAGGTCAACAACAGAATGGAAGCCTCCGGGTCGGCCAACGCCTTCTTCACAAGGCTCTGCACAATGCCGGTACTCTTGATGGCGTTGTACACCGTCTGTGCCACAGAAACCAAGTCTCTCTTGTCGTAGAACTCGCCGGAGGCAAGAGCGGCCTCGAAAACTTCTCTCTTGGCCGCAGCTGGAGTGGTGGCCGCCGCCGCAGTCGCAGTAGTGGCCGTAGTAGCAGTGCCAGACGTCCTTTCGGCAAGGAACGCCTTCAACAAGTTCAAGCCGGAGCCGAAAATGGTCTTGGCCGCGGAGAAGAGCGCGGATCTCAAAGAACTGTCGTTCCAGAAGGCAGAGAAAAACTTCTGGATCAAGCCAGACTTCCACACCGCCTCAATCAAGGCTGGGCCCTTGGTCACGGCCGCCAGAAGTGCACTCTTGACAAGCGAAACAAGCTCGGACTTCAACGCGGTATCACTAGTCAAGGCATTCCACACATCGCCAATAATACCGGAGCTGGACAAGGCACTAAGCAATTCCGAGAGCAAACTGTCGGCACGCTTGGAAAGCTCAAACAACTCGTTTTCGTCCTCAATAAGATCTCTCTTTTCGTTCAAGCGTCCCAACTCCTCGATGATGCTCAACGCGTCGTTGACATCGGCCTTTTTCACCAAGCCAAACTCGGCGCTGGAAACGAATTCCATGTTGGGAATGGTGTTGGCGAAAGCGGTGGAGACCAAGATGGCCATAAGAGCAGGAGTAGCAAGCTTCATGAGGATGTCAGCAGATGGGAAACAGAAAACGAGAGAGACTGGCGAAGGTCCGAAACCCGCCGGTTTATATAAGTAGATTCCCCTCTTTGCCAATTATTCTTTCCGCTGCACCCTGTGGTAGCTCTGAATATTCAATACTATTACCCAAAGAGGAAATTCGCCTACTCCAGACCGGTAGCCGCATTCCTGCAGGAAGAACAGCTGTGGAGACGCCGCCTACTCCATATTCCCCGATCGGGGAACTATCCGTCGTATTGGTTTTTACCACAAGGGGAAACTCCTCTTGTTCTTCGCAAACATTCCTTTGTTTGTCAGCCGCTTCTCCTTGTAAAGTGTTTTACGGATATTTCGCTATCGCACCTGCGATTCACTGACGCCGTAATTGGGTGCCGCTTGCTTTCAACAATACAGCGGACAGGATCTTCTCCGCTCCCGTGTTGGATGATTCATAACCTTATATTTTTTTCCTATGTGGATTCTACTTCAAGGCAACGATCGTTGCGGTGTGTCGAGAGATAATATTTCTTGATGCGCCTACATGCCACACTACATCACCACTGCGACTTTTGCTTAAAATGCCTCTGGCTCCCCGAAACTTCTACTAACGGAAAGTTTTTGCCTTATGAAGAAGATTCCTTTTTAACTTTGGTACTGCACCCTCAGGCTACATATGTACGGGAGAAAAGTCGGTTCGACACATGAACAACTGATATGTGCCCTTGCTTCACAAGTGATTTCTTCCATTGATGTTAGAATCCCATCTTTTTTTTTTCTTTTCTTTGAGCCAATGCTCCCAATCTTTGGGGAAAAGAAAAGAGGAAGATCCTCCTCTTTGTATCGTAAATCATGTCCAGTTGTATTGTGGTAGCAATGCGCACTGGGATGAAGTTGGTTATTCCATACACAATCCGGATTAATGGCAAGGCGTATCCAACCACGGCCACTGGGTTATGAGAACAAATAATTCTCCATACGGCTGCATTCTGGCTCTTGGCATTCCCCACATTTGTAAGGGGTACTATCTTGTGCTAATTTCGGCTTCTTTCGTAACCTCATGCAAGTCGAAAATATTTACGCGGCGAGATACCCCACCTTCATTGAAGATGTAGGCTGAACAACTTTAAATAGCCAAAACTTTAAATAGCCTTAATGTCAAAAAGGAAAACACGGAAAAAGAAACCATTGCTAGATCTTAGTGAAACAGTCATACGACAACTAACGAATATCGAGAATCATAAAATGGAGAGGGAATAATTTACACCGAAACAGAGAACCGCATGTGACCGTACTGATGGTGACACAATGGCTTGGGAGGAGGAACTTCGGAGGGAAGGAAATAAAACAATCGTGTACGAGGAATGGTGGTTGACAAGGGGGATAAAAAAACCAAAGAAGAAGTAAAAACCTAACTGTTGATGTAGCCACATGTCTATCAAGCGTAGATAGTGAAAGTCACAGGCATTGAGTGAACAAATTATCTAGTATAAAGGAGTGTGGTGCTTTGCTAGAGGCCGAAATACACATTTTGAAGGAGTACCAAAAGTCTGCTAACTAGGAAGGCATTTAATATTGTGGCAAGCTTAAAGTAGCCACCGCAAAACCATTTTTAGGACGTGATTTTAGCCATTGTTAATTTGGAGTACAGGAAGCGCACGTCTCAATGCGATCCCCATATCGGGCAAATAAAGATTCCAAAAAAGAGTACAGAGAAGACAGGAATCAAAGACGAAATCGAAGACAGAATAGAAGACAGGAATTACAGAGGGAATAAAAGACAGGGATAAAAGACGGAATAGAAGACAGGAATCAAAGACGGAATAGAAGACAGGAATCAAAGACGGAATAGAATTAAAGAAAAAGAGAAAAAGAGAAGACAAGAGTAGAAGAGACGACACAAAAACCTAGAATAGAATGAGTAGTCCCATCTCACAATAGACCTACCAAAACCATCAAAATGTCCCTGCCGCGCCCAGTGCCCGCAGCTCCACCGTGGCATATTCTGCAGGAAAACATCAACTCCCGCTAGGGCCACTGTATAATTTTGAGAACCGGTCAAGCTGTAGGAGTTCCAAAAGGGAAATTGTGTGTGTTGCCAAGGCTCAGTCTTACTTTCCAAACTATTGTTTCGCAGAGATATTCGTGTGGGCAAATCACATGCACTTGATTAGGAAGGCGCGGAATTGTCTTGTCGCGACTGGTACAAAATTAGCGTGGGCGATGAAAATCTCTCGTATCAGGATAACACTGTAACATCCAATTACTACAGTCAACGACATTCGACACAAGTGGAAAAAAAAGAGGCATACCCGAAACTGCAGAAAAGCCCCAGGAGAAGCTCCAAATTCAAAAATCAAAGAAAACCCACCATAAAACCCACACTTAGTACTGCTGGAATTTCAGCCCATCCCGATACTGCAGATGTCATCGAGTGGTTAAGTATTATTTTTTTTTTTTTATATCTATTGTTGGACAAGCGTTTTTACGAAAAAAAAAAAAACCCCACCATCTTTTTCCAAAAAAATGCTGACTGCCACTGTCACCGGCGTGGAGCCCAAAGCTGCAGAGGCTACCCAAAGAGGAAAGGCGGAGTTCGTTGTTGATTCCAAAAGCATTTCCTCCGGCTTGAAAACCGTTGACACCCACGGAAAAACGTTCAATGTGCCAGATTTCACCATCAAGGACATCTTGTCCGCCATTCCCAAAAAGTGCTACGAGAGATCGTTGGTCAGATCGCTCGGATACGTGGCGCGGGACATTTCCATGATGGTTTTGATTGGCTACACCGGATTGAAAGTGATTCCCAAAGTGGAAGTCACCGGCTACGAAACCGCCAGTTGGGTGGTGCGTGGCGCGTTGTGGATGGTACAATCGTACTTGATTGGATTGTTTGGCTTTGGCTTGTGGATTTTGGCCCACGAGTGCGGTCACGGCGCCTTTTCCGACTACCAGAACGTCAATGACTTTGTGGGGTGGGTGTTGCACTCGTACCTCGGCGTTCCCTACTTCTCGTGGAAATTTTCCCACGCCAAGCACCACAAGGCCACCGGCCACATCTCAAGAGACATGGTTTTCATTCCTTACACCAAGGAGGAGTACCTTGAGGGCACCAATGCCACCAAAATCTCTGAGTTGGCGGAGGACCTGCCCATCTATACGCTTGCGGTGCTTTTGTTCCAGCAGCTCGGAGGTTTGCAGTTCTACTTGGCCACCAACGCCACCGGCCAGGCCATTGACCTTCCATGGTACGCCAAGTCGCACTATGCGCCTTCTTCGCCTGTGTTTGACCCCCACCAGTACTGGTACATTGTGTTGTCGGACATTGGTATCTTGTCCACCGCCTTTGCCGTGTACCAGTGGTACAAGCACTTTGGCTTGTTCAACATGATGATCAACTGGTTTGTGCCTTGGTTGTGGGTCAACCACTGGTTGGTGTTTGTCACCTTCTTGCAACACACTGACCCTACCATGCCTCACTACACTGCCAAGGAATGGACTTTTGCCCGAGGCGCGGCCGCCACCATTGACCGTGACTACGGTTTCATTGGCCAGCACATTTTCCACGATATCATCGAGACCCACGTGTTGCACCACTATGTGTCGAGAATTCCCTTCTACAACGCTCGGGAGGCCACTGCCGCCATCAGAAATGTCATGGGCGAGCACTACCGTTACGACGGCGAAAACATGTGGAAGTCCTTGTGGAAGGTGGTGAGATCTTGCCAGTTTGTGTCGGACGAAGAGGGTAACGGTGTTTTGATGTTCCGTAACACCAACGGTGTTGGTGTCAAGCCCAAGGACTGAGCTGGGTATCTGACTGCGGCTGGCCTTCTCAGCGTTTGTGGCGTGATGGTCGAAAGCGGTGATTGTGGGTTGCTGGAGACAACCCGATATTATAGTATGCAAATAGAATTCTACCATAGATTGCGTGGACGTAGCACTCTGCCGTGGTGCTTGGTGTATTCCATTACGGTTTGGAAACCGGCTTGGAAGCGTTGCACGCACCCCTTGCATTTCCGAAAATTGTTGAGGCTTCTGGGGAAGGATTGGTGCCTTTCTTGCAATCAGCTGGCACGAAGCGTCTTTACATACACTTAAGTCTCACGTTCAAAGCGTGATCTCTGGTGATGCTCTTAGACCGATTATATACCACCGCTGCACAGGAGGCGACTTCAGCTTCATTTGCAGAAGTTTATTGTTGGCGCTCTGCTTGTTTCCTTCGACCCAGAATTCGTCCTCATTGTCTCTGCATTGTGCCGCACGGTATCGAGGCTGGCTTTTGCCGCATACTATACCCATAATCACGATACCCGCTCCCATTTGTGACAATAGCCCAGTTGCCAGAGTCAAACTCTGCTACAATGGGCCAATGGTGAGTGGGTACTATGTTCCATTTCTGTGGTGTACGAGGTGGCGGACATTTGCTCCCACACCTAATATCCCCAGCGTAATGGGTTTGCTTATTTGAAAATGGTTTATTCCGAGAACATTAGTTTTGGAGCAGCAAAGCCGCCGTCTGCACAATCTTGGTCACCGATGCTCGGGTTGACTTAGAAGTAGGCGCTCTCAGTAATTTGCGCTCACTTTGTTTGCGCATCGCCGTTCCAGAATTAAGCCTCTTCTTAGCGAGAGTTCCTACATATTCTAAATATCATTTCCCCCAGGTGCAGACCTAACACTCAGACTAAAATCCTAAAGTAAGGGTTCAAGTGCCAGGCGCGGTTTTTGTCCAATTTTTCTGTCCTAAACGCAATCCTTTATCCCCACGGCCTACCTCTGGTTCCTTAAGCTCTCACGTGTAATGAGACAGTTTCAGTTCCTCGGGTGAGTGTGAACGTGTGTACGAAAAGGCACACAAGCAACCGATTTGTGTTCCTGCGAAGCGAGTATTTTTTGGACGAGCTAATCACATTGGCTATTTTCTCGTATTAGTGCAGGAGATGCGCCAGGAACAACCAATAGCGCCCGCGAATTTGAACCAAACTGCCTTCCTGCGTGCATTAGGGCGTAAAACTCCTGTAGGGGGTTCATTTCCATGCATTTCCCCCCGAGGCGCACAGCTACAGCAATGTAGATATCAATTAAAAAAAAATTAGGCTCCTGGGTACGTGCGCCCGTCCGCGGCTAAACGAGAAATTGCTGTCTTAAGAACGAGAAACCTGGACTTTCTCTGTTCTCAACTGTAAATGCTTTTGTCGGCATACACCCGCTCATCGAAGCTTCGAAGCAGCAGACAATGGAAGACTACCGCACGATATTTATTTACGGGACTTTCGGTGCAATATGCCTGCCATTCAAAAATAAGAGGCATTATACGTGGCGTCGCGTCGCTTAATAAACTCCTGCAAACAGGGCATCGCTCCTATCCATGCAGAGGACTAAGCGATACGAAAGAAAACGATTCGAAGTTTCCTTCTCCGCTTGGACATATATATTAATAACCATTTCCTGCGACGCAAGACGTTTTTTTTTTTTTTTTGTTATTCTTCCAGTTTTTCCCCACTTTTCATACTTAATAACCGTCCATAATTTTGCATCATGTTGTACGCATTGGCTACACTGGGCTCTGCTTTCAAGCCTTCTATCAACAAGCCTAAGATCACCTGGAGATTGAAGAAATTCAAGGAACACCACACTGGCTTGACCCCTCCTTCATCTTCTGCGCTGTCTTACACTGGAAGCAACCCCATCCAATAATTGCCGTACGAACTTTTAAAAGGAAATTGCTTAGAATGATTTTCCTCCTGGAATCTTGGGACAACTACCGGTTAGTTTAGCCCTACAATCCGACGCATGCGCACCTGTTTGAATACTTGTGTTTACTTTACAATTTATTCGCAATCAATAAACGAAATATGCATTTTATTAATCCTAGATCTCTCTTTTCCTATCTTCTTTCTCTATGGAGAGTTCACAGAATCTTCAGAGTAACTCACATCCCGCTCAGTATTGGAGGGATCCCAAACAGCACGAGGAGTGGGCAAGCCCTGGAAACTTGCATCTCTTTCCCATTCTCTCCATCTCTTCATGCTAATGCTAGAGGAGTCGAACACACCATCCGATCCGCCGTGGTCACCAGTCACCTCACCAATAACGGTTCTGGTTTCACCCCAACTGAAGTCATCAAATTTCCAGAATGAGTAGGAAGGCAAAACAAAGTTCCATACTGGCAAGGCAAAGATGTAAATGAAGAAGTAGAACACGTAGTTCAATGACGACACGGTAATGACAATCAAAGATGCGGGCAAACCGAAGATGATGATCAAAAGGGCCAAAGACAACCAGGGAGTAGGCTTGGACGTAATGGCAAACACAATGACGTAGATAGTGAAGGCAATAGCAATGGGTAAGACCATGGTACCAATCAATTCAATCATCACCACAAACTGCATCGAGAAACAGAAAGTACCACACAAATCATTGACCAAAACCAATTCCATCAAGTTATGCACAGTGGAGTTGATCCACCGACGACGCTGGGACAACAACACCGAGAACTTATCGGGAACAATGGTCTTACATGCGGCCTTGGGGACGAAAATCAGTCTTCTTCTAGGGAAGGTCCGCAACAACAACGACGAAAGGTAACGATCCTCACCCAACAACAACAAGTTCTTCTTGTGCAATGTGTCCACGACGTTGTCAGAGTAGCGTTCAACAATGTCCGGGTTGGCTAAAATTGGCACCCAGTAGCCACTGTGGCCCTTCGGTGACTTGATACGGTAGATCGAGAAACAGCCGGGCAAACACGTCACACCACCAAAAACGGACTCAAACGCCTTGGCCTGGTGATGGGAAATGTAGTACTCAAACACCTGGATGAGGGTGACCCAACTCTGGTTCTTGTTGGCGATCTTAGTTTCACCACACAAGCCCATGATGGACGGGTCTTTGATCATCTCGGCACACATGTGGGTCAAGCAGTCTGGGTACACCATGGTATCGGCGTCCACCATCAACACCATCTCGTAAAACTCCAGCATCAAGCCGGTGACGCGCCAGATGGACTCCATCATAGCGTATTCCAACGCGGTCATACGCTCGTCGAACATCACCTTCTGCAAAAACGACATCAAGATGATTTGGGTATCACGCTTACCTCTGTTGCCCGGCTTGGCCGAGCCAGCCTCGTCGGGAGTGCCGCACTTGACAATCGTCACCACTGGCACTCTCTGCTGTTTCTCCGGAGGCACGGTTTCGTCCGAGTACTTGTAGAAGCCTGCATGCACCTTGGCGACATTGTGACGCTTACTACCCTGGGCAACGGCCACATAGGAGTGGGCCGCCGCCTCTTCTGGCGGAACGCAAAAGTCGGTCATGAGACTCAACGCGATCTCCGGAGTGGTGCGGTCATTACCCAGACCCTTGATGAGTCCGTCACAGATGATCACAATCAACTTGTGCGAGTTGGGGTAGTCAGTGGTGGCAATGGAGTCCATTGTGGTCCGCAAACCAGTCTCGTCCTCGGAGTAACACGTCACCAACACCATGGTATGGGCCAATGGGTACCCGAACGGCTGATACTCCACCGGTGGCTGCGGCACCACGTCCGGGTGGATCAACGCCGGGTTCAACGACACCGCGGCGTCGTCCATGGTGGAGAAGGGGTTGAGGGTGGATGCGGGGCGCGTCAAGTCTGCGGTCAGGCCGCGAGCGTCGAAGAGCACCGACAGCGAGGGTGCGCCGCGGCGCTTGGACTTGCCCAAGGTCGCCGCCTGCGTGGTCATGGTAGTGTACTTGAACGACTTGGAGAGCTTTTCGTCGTCGTTATCATAGTAGTCTGCGGGGGCCAACGCAAGGCTCTGGGGCCCATCTTTGAAGAACACACTCTGGCGGTTGGTCTTTTGCGACGAGTAGTTGGCACGGGCCTTGGGGGGAATGGTGTGGATGGGGGCCTCGGCCGCCGGGTTGTCGACCCAGTTGTCGATCTCACGGTCGCGCGCCGCCATGGACTTGGAGTCGATGGCGGTGGCGCCCTGGCCCGGCGAAACGTACCAGCGGAAGTAGCAGGCCATGAAGAACTTGGCTGCCACCACCGACAAAATGAAAATCAAGGACACCACCAATACAATCTGCGACGCGATGCAGCCGACGGTGTCGGAGTCGATCACGCCCACCTTGATGATCTCCGTCAAGCACTTGGCCGCGTGGCGGTCTTCCAGGCTGGACAACAACACCGAGATGTCGTGGCCGCGGAAGGTGTCGTCGTCGCGCAAGTTGTCAAACAACTCCGGGTACGTCACGTCCTCGGACTGGATCCAGTCGATCAAGTCGAGGTCCAACACCACGCCCGAGTACACCATCAAGTTGCGCAGGGAGTTTTTGATATCGTCCCAGGTGAAGTACACGTCGCCGTTGACGTGCAAGTCGTAGTAGGTGTTGCGGGCGTCGGCGCTGGTGTGGCACGCCCACCCGCTGTAGTACACCTCGGTGTTGTTGACGGGGCTGCTTCCGTCCTGGTTAAACAAGCGGCACGGCATGTACCACGCCAACTCGTCGCCGGAGGTGGGGATGGAGCAGTTGTCGCGCGGCACGATCAAGCCCTTGCAGTTGCCGTTGACGTTCTGGAACAAAAACGAGGCGTCGCGGCCGCCGGCGTTGACGGGCGGATACAAGATGTTGGAGCCGCCGGGCACGCCCGCCGCCAGCGGGTGCTTGGAGCTGGACAAGTCGTAGGCGCGGCCGTTGATGATCAAGTAGTTGGTCGCCACCTCGTTGTTGCGCATGATGATCTTGGAGTTGTGGCACACGGTTCTGGTGAAGCCGAAGGTGAGAAACGCCACGAACGCGCCCAAGTAGAAGATGCAAGTGATGAGGCCGATTTTCTCGCGCCACGCGAACTGGCGGTCCTTGGTGGAGAGGCCCATGAGCCGCAACAACGGCCCGGGGGCCCAGAACGTGACTGCGTAGCAGTACACCTTCCACAACGACACGCTGGCGGCGGCCTTGGGTGGCGGCGGCTTCAACGGCGCGTACGCGCCCTTGCGCTGCGACCGGCGGCGCGGAGGGCTCTCGTCGTTCAACCCGAACACCTCGCGGCCGCCGTGGCCAAAGTCCGCGAGTGGGATGGCGTCGTCGTCGGACGCTTGGTCTAGACCGCTCGCGGCGGGCTCGATCTTGAGGTGCGACGCCTCCTGCGCCGCCACCTGGGTGTAGTGGTAGCGCGGGTGGGACGGATCCAACCGCTGGCGCTCGGGGCGCACGAGCGAGCGCTTGCGGCCCACGCCTGCTTCCGGATCGAACTCGGAGTACTTCTGCGACGCGGCGCTGTTGCGAAAAGACGACATGGGCGGCTAACAGGAAAGGGGGAGGCGCGTGGGCTCAGCACGAGGGGATGAGTCGAGTCGGGGATGAGCCGGGGATGCCACCGTGGGTGTGGTGAAGTGGGTGGAGCAGTGGTGAGAAACGGTGAAAACACACCCAGGCGCAGGCGGAGCCAAATATAGACAGATGCAGGGAGCCGGGGGAAGGAGCGGGAGCCGGGGGAAGGAGCGGGAGCCGGGGGAAGGAGCGGAACCAGGAGGAGCGGATCTACGAGGAGCTGGCAAACGCCGGGTTGGGAGTGGTGATGGAAGGATCTGCGAGTTCCAGAAAGAGCAACAGAGCCTAGTGCGAGCTGTGCCTGGTGCCTCTAACAATAGAATTTTTCTGGGTGTGTGCAGGCATGTGAGTTAGAGTGTGCATCAAACCTTCTCCTGCGGGAGTTTTGGGGCGGAATGAGAGGAGAGGGAGAAGGGAGGGAGAGAAATGTCGTAAGTAGCGCAGAGTAAGGTTGTAGTAGTTAGTAGTGTAGTAGTTAGTATGTAGTAGTGTAGTGCAGTGTAGCAGTGTAGCAGTGTAGTGCAGTGTAGTAGTGCAGTGTAGTAGTGTAGCAGTGTAGTGCAGTGTAGGGTATATAGTAGGATGTAGTAGCGTGGAGTAGTGGATGTAGTAGCGTGGATAAGTGGATGTAGTAGCGTGGTGCAGCGGATGTAGTAGCGTGGGTAGTACGGTGTATAGGTGCAAGAGAAGTACAGCACCCAGCACAGTACGTTGTCTGGTAGTATGGCAGTGACACTTGTATGTACAGTGTAGACAGTATATGACTGGTGTAGCGTAGCGGATATTGTGCGGTGCGCGCAACATGGCAAATCACAGCGACAACATAGTAAGCAGCGAATAAGCACAAATGTCTCGTAAGATGCTATTACGATTCGGGAGAGAATGCCCAAACACACCGCCAACGCATGAAAGGCGAGTTGGAATATATTGCCGCATGTGCGTGCGAGTATACTTAGACAGTATTTCTATAGCGATCAGAACAGAAGCTCTATCGGGGAAGCTCTATCAGAACAGAAGCTCTATCAGAGAAGCTCTATCAGAACAGAAGCTCTATCAGAACAGTTCTATCAGATACAGCTAGAAATATGCATGGTACTGATGCTCTGAGCACAAAGTGCGCAAATAGGTACAACAGTTTGTACGATTTATGGTCTGCACAATACTGTTCTTAAACAGCATGCACAGAATCAGACTGGACTATATTGGGATACTATTAGTAAAGCGTCCGTGACATTCAAGAGTTGATACAGCTCTTCAAAAATCACTTCAGACGCCTTCGTTAGAAACTGTGCATCTAAAGTATCGACCGTACATTCTCACGTGACACTACACTTCAACTGACAACATGCACCAAATAATATCTCTCATCAAAGATCACAATGCACATACGCTAATTCTGATCGCTCACAATGTGACAATACGCACACTCAGCACATAGTGCAGCGCCAACAGAAATACCCGTCTCCTCGTATCTTGCTGTTCCCAATGATTTCTCTGCCTAGACTGCCACTAATCTTGTGCCTATTCCCGATCTCCTCCACCATCCATTGTGCCTACATATCTTGTAGTATCAAACCACCTCCCAACCAAATGTAGAAATAAACTTTTTCATTATCCAAATACAAATGCAGAGAACAGCTACTCGCCCATTTGTTCATCGTGCCTTTAGTGTGCCTGTACCCCGCTGTCTTCTGCTGGCTCCAACACATTCTGCACCAAAGCATCAAGATGATCGATCCTCAGAGTGAAGGGAAGCGTTTGAGACAAAAGTCGCTGGAAAAGCTGCAGGTGGGCTGCCGACCACAACGGCTGCACTGTCCGCACACCCTGGAGAAGCAACACCATCTCGTCCTGCTGGATTTTTGGCAACGGTTTTTTCGCCAAAAGCCGCTCGTCGGCAACAAACCTCCGGATGCTAAACGCACACCGCGCGCAGAGATACTGGAGTGCAATCTCGGCACATCTGTTGCCCGAAAGAGTAAAGCGGAAAAGCTCTTCTAAGCACCGAATGCGGAGGGCCTCGTTGGGGTACTTCTGCACCTCAGCGGTACTGCCAAAAGAGGCATCAAAATCAAAGTTTGCCAAAAGTTCAAATGCCCGCTGGTTGGCACCTGCGTTGGGTGTTTCGATGAGAGGTCCAACCAAATCGCTTTCGATGTCGTTGAGAGCATAAAGGTAAGAGTTTCTGTACACCCGGAAAATGAACTGTTCCACCAAGGCATCGTGGGACAGGTCAAGCGAGAAAAAAACCGGCAAGAACGTCTTGGTCAACTGCTGGTACTGGCGAATGTTGTACTTTTCGTCTTCCTCCGCCACATTGTCAAAAGTGGCTAAAATGCATTCCACGATCTGCTGCAACACATCGACAGATTTGACGATTTCTTTGGGGCACTCATCCACCAAACGTGATGTAAGATAGGCTATTATGCCATTGCACCGAACCCACAAGGGCTCTTTCTCTGGATTTTCGATTCCGACCGCCTTGTCTCGGACAGCGTACAAAAGGTATGTTGCAAGCTTGATGAAGTTGTTGTCCTGCAAAAGAATGTCAGCGTGCACGAGCTGCTGCAACTTGGACATGAGCAAGTCCAATGCCATTTCGCTTACAGCAATGAAAGTGGGGATTTTCAACTTTCCCTCGAATTTACTCGTCAATTTCGCTTCAATCCGCGCCCGCACCTCATATGGATACGCAGTGATGGTACCGAGCTGCTGAATTACCTCGGAAAGAATTCCTTCATTATCCCCGGGTTTGTCAATAACCTCTAAATTGGTCAAAACTGCCTTTTGAAGCAAAGTGGGCTTGACATTGTCAAACTGCCCATTCTTCAAAACCGGGTACCTTCCGCATTTGTTCAAAATACTCAACACACGAGAAGCATCCTCCAATGTGAACGAGTCCTTGATGAGAAGATACAATGGACTGAAAGATTCGTTGTACACTGCTAAAGTGTCCTGGTACTCGGGATTAATAAAATCGTAATCTACCAGCACATTGACCCAGAATTCGAACATGAGTCTGGAAATGTCACTTGGGACACCCTCTTTCTCAGACAAGGACATCACAAGGTCGCGGTATGATTGGAAGATCTTGAGGTTGAGATCTTTCCAATTTAAGGAGAACATGGATTGGAAATACTCCATAATACGGGCCCAAAACTTCTTGAGCAACTCCAGGTTTACAGAACCTTCGAAGTTCATCATGAAGTTGGTGTACATGGAGGCCAGCCCCTTCAACACGAGTGTAAGACTTTCAATGGCGTCAGCCTGCATTTTTTTGGATTCAATTTCCCGAAAAGAGTCCAAATTGAACAAATCTGGTAATACGATGTCGTACACGAGATTCCACGACGGGAATTGCTTGCCGTAAGCATCAATGATCTGTAACAACGTCTGAATTGCCCCTTCTCTGACTCTTGGGCGAGAATCACTGGAAAGATTTGATAATTTTGCAAGGAGATAAATATGCAATGCCTGGTTTATGGTGCCAAAGTTTTGCTTCGAGGAACGGGAAAGAATGTCCTCCAACTGACCTAAATCCGAAACGGAGTGAATAATATTTGCGTCCACCTGATCTTTATCCGCTTCAATGTTGGATTTGATGCAGTCACTAATGAGCCAGAAATAACTGACGGAACTGAATGAAATGTTGAGGTCATACGACTGGGAGCAAAACTCTAATAACGTGTCAATGAGCGATTTGAGATGCGAGAAAGATAATGTGCTCAAAAATTCATCCAAAATGAGCTTCAAGGTGTCGTACGACGTGGAGATGAGCAACACCATTTTCTCACTCACATTATGATCCTGTTTCGAGCTGTCATGGGTATTGATAAACGTGGTATTCAAGATCTTGAACACGGTGTCCCAAGAGTTTTCAAATTTCTCGTCATAAGTATCAACAAGATGATGCAATGTCTTCAAAGCAGTCAAGTGCATTTCTGTTTCACAGTTCAACACCAAATGCTCCTGAGGAGTGCCCAAGGCAATCAAAGAGCTGAGGAATACATTTAATGCATTCAAAGATTTTTGTGCAAGGTTCTCTGTATCTGAGCGTTTGTCCTCGAGCGAAATAATGAAGTCTGTAAATGCAGCCACCAAGTAGTTTCTAATGGCGGATGGCACTGATCTGTCGGTGGTTAAGCGTGTAAAATATTCAATGAGATGGTTCCAGGTGTCGTCGTCGGCCAAGACAAATTTTGTGGGGTTCACCTGGAGTACAGCCACCAATTGATCCACAAAGAACTTTTTGTTGAAGGGACAAATCTGGAGTGGGATGAGACCGGTAGAGCCCAGCGAATCACCAGTAGAGTACAACTCTGACAATGCCAACACAAGCTCCTTGAACGACAGCTGCTGGTAGTCGTTGATACTGCGGAAAAACCTATCCTTGCAGTCAGCAATAAACTGTAAATCCAGCAGGGCCAACTTTGGCTCGGAAAAGCGCTTCAAGTCCTTGGTGGCGCTGAACTGATCTGGACCAGCCACATAGTAATCCACCCACTGGAATGTGATCCACAAGATTTTCCACGAGCCCTGGAGAGTTGAGCCCAAGGAGATGCCTAAGTTGTACATTGCGCCAAGACAAGCCGCCTGGCGCGAGTTGAACAGACGGAGCCCTGTGTTCGGGTTGGGGGTTTCGGAAATCTTCATGGAACTGGATATTTCGCTGCGCTGGGACAGCAATGGCGCCATTTGCGTACTGGAAGGGTTCTGGATGGTGGAGCTGATGGATTCGACAATGGACTCGCCAATGGAGAGAAGCTGGGCCGCGCCGCTTTTTTTGCTGGAGTCGGGAACAGGAGAGTTTTTGGTGATGCAGTCGGCAAGCATCAAGAGAAGCCCATCGCGCAACGACAGCAAGCCCAACAAGCCAATGGCGTGGATGTAGTCCTGCAACGCAGCCACAAGGGAGTGGAAGTAGTCGGTGTCCACCGGGCAGTGCAAGTATTTTTTGAGGAGCTGGAACACTTCGGGGAAGAGCGCGTCGTTCATGGCGGTGATGAAGTCCAAGTGGGACTCGAGACTGGCGGACTTGTCGAGCGACAACTGGGCCACAAACAGCGACACGCCGTTGATGTAGTGGAGGAGGATCTTGTGCACGAGGTGGGGCGCGTAGAGGCGCGGAAGCGACGCCGGTGGCTCCTGTTTGTCCAAGTGGTCCAAAACCAACACTTTCAACGCCGCCGTCAGGCGGAAGAGCGCTGTGGGCGCGCCGCGGGCCGGCGGCGGCGGCACGGTTTCCAGCGCAAACAACAGCAGGTAGTTTGCGTCGAGCATGGCGTTCAACACCGACAAAAGCTCGGCCAACACGCTCTTGCGGCGGGCGTCGGCGTCGTAGGTGTGGTAGAGGTGCTGGACGGTGGGAAAGTCGGCGAACACGGCGGCGTACATCTCTAACACGAGCACGCGTTCCCACTCGGGCGTGGGCGGCGCGGCAGAAGCCGCGGGCGGCGCGGACGCGGCCGGGGGCGACGCATCTAGCACCATGTGGTTGCACACCGCCACCAAGAGCTCGGCGTCGTCCGCAAGCGCCGGCACGCGCGACTGGAGCAAGAGATGCACCACGCGGAGCGTGCGGACCACCACCGGGAAGTGCGGGGCGCGGCGGAGAAGCAGAAGCACCGCCGGCACCATGCGGGCGTGCACGAGGGCCACCAACTCCGGGCGGCGGTCGAAAACGTCGCGGGCGCCGGCGTACACGTTCTCGAGGATCTCGAGCAGCGTCTGCGGCGCGATGTGGACGTGGTGCCAGTGCGGCGGCGTGTCGCCCACGGCCACGGCCACCAAGTCCAGAAACGTGTGGAAACACTGGGCCTCGAGCGGATCGAGGGCAAAGCGCTGCGGGTCGGCGTCGTCCGGCGTGCGCACAAGCGCCACCGGCTCCGTGGGCCCGGCGGGGGTGTGGTGGCGGAGCCGGTCGAAGAGCGAGCTGAAGAGCTGCTGGAACGTGGCCCGCGCGGTGTTGGCCACGGCCACGTTGCCGCACGCACCGAGCGCCGAGCACACCGCCAACAACGCCACAAACTGCTCGGGCGCGAGCGCGTAGCACAGCAGCACCGGCGGCAAGAGCTGGAGCACCTTCAACTGCGACTCCCACGGCAACGCGGAAACGTCCCACGAGTGCACCGTGTCCACGAGCAAAGCGACAAGCTCGGGCGGCACGGCGCGGAGAAACACGAGTTTCAGCAAGATGGCGAGCGCGGATGCGGCCAAGCGGGCGTTCCCGGCGGCCAAGCCCTCGACAAACGGCACGCAGAGGGTGGGAGCGGCGGAGTCGGGAATTGGGGCGGTTGGGGGGAGGTTCTGGGCCTCGGCAACGGCCACGTCGACGAGGCGGCGCACGTGGGTGTTTTTGCGCTTGAGCTCGGCCGAAAACGCCGCCAAGTCCGCGAGAAACTGCGCTGGTGACGCCATGTGGAGTAGTAGAGAACAGCAAAGACAGAGGAGTGCAGGTGGGGGAGTAGGAGGGAGTAGGAGGGAGTAGGAGAGAGTAGGAGAGAGGGGAGAAGCGAGAGGGAGGAGAGGAGAAGAGAAGAGAGTAGAAGAGAGGAGAAGAGAAGAGAAGAGGAGGAGAGGAGGAAAAAACGGGAGAGGGAAGAAGGAAGTGGGACGTGGCAGAGTCTGAGCGCGAGCGTAGTGGGTGCGAAAAGAGAGGTGGAAAGTGAGGAACTAGTGAGCACGCTATGGGAGAGCAGTGCAGAGAGAATATACGAGGAGGTGAAAACCCAATTTGCCGTTTGTGGGGCCGGGTAAATACAGTTTATACTGGTAGAGGATTCGGGGTGCGTAGAGTTTGACCCATGGAAGCAATTGGGCATTGATTCTTATTGAGATGATGATTACGGGAAATGGAATCTGCAGTGATAATTGGCATTGGTATATTTTGGCATACAACGGGGAGAAGTATAGAGCCAGGGTACGAGTGCAAGAGATTTGTAGGGAGAAGTGGGGAATGAGAGAAGTAGAGAGAAGTAGAGAGACGTAGAGAGAAGTAGAGAGAAGTAGAGAGAAGAGAAGTATAGACAGAAGTGAGTATAGAGAGAACCAGAGAGCAGTATAGAGAATTGAAAAAGAAGTATAGAGAGCAGTATAGAGACGAGAGAATATAACGAGGAAATAGAGACGTATAGAGAGAATGTAGCGGAATGAGGGACGTTTAGAGAATGTAGCGAAGAAATGAAAAGTACGACAGAAGCAAAGAGAGAGAATATTGTCAAAAAGTACAAGAGAAATATAGCGAGAAGTGTCAGAGGAGTATAGAGAAGTACAAAGAGAGGAATGTATTAGGAGAGAAAATATAGCTAGGAAACCACGAGAGAACAGCATAGAGAGAAGAGAATAAAGTACAACAAGAGAGATTATAGCGAGAAATAAGTCAAAAGTACCAGAAAATTTTAGAGAATATAACGAGGAAATGTAGCGAGCAATGAGAGAACAGAGAGAATAATGAAGAATGAAAGGAGAGAAAATATAGCGAGGAGATAACGAGGAATACAACGAGTTATGTGAACCGCTACGAAAATAGTGACGGGAGAATAATTCTTGTGATAATGGGAGGTGATGGTATGGAGAACCAACTCCACTGCTGTATAAAAGCGTAAGCCAAAGAAACAAACACACTCTGGGCCCACTGCTCCCGATTCGGTTCTGAACTGACATATTCCAGTGAAGGGTTCGTGTCCTTACATTGTGCGCTAACACAACCAAGCACTGACCCAATCTGACCCAATCTGCCTCTTAACCATAATTTAAAGTATGATCTTTAAACACCATAGTAAAAGTAAGAACGGTCCAGTCGCCATACCCACACCTCACTTAGACTCTACAAACTCCACAAACTACAAAACTCCATTCCACTCAACACTCACCACTCAATGGCCTGCTACACACACTCCACCGTTAGATCGCCACAGTACGGGTTCATAACCCAATACCGATATCCACCGAAACCGGAATACCCGGCGCAAACCCCAATTGAGAATTCTATGCTTCTCTCGTACTATGACATAGTTGGTTCTGTCGCTGGTATCAATGTCGCAAGAGTTGACCAACAGTACTCAGAGTCTGCTCCGCAATATCGCAAGAATGTGCAGTCGGCAACACCACCTGATGCAGAGACTAAACAACAAAACAAAATCAAAACAAACGCAGAAAGTCTCCCCATAATCCGTTTTCTATTCAGTGGAAGCACACCAAATCCCAATTGGCTCAAACCAAAAATCCACGGCGAATGTGTTCCAATCGCATGCTTCGTGTGAATGTGGAACGGCTCAAAAAATCACATGCACGTGGCGTCCGCACCCAAAATCCGAATCGCATCCCACTATAAGATGTCACGATTATATCTCCAACTGAGACTGAAAAAAAAAAAAAACAACTCTTGGATTTGTTTCTCTGATCTTCGGCTCGGCGTATTCATCTACGCTTATTACGTTCCTTTGCAATTGTGCTCCTACTAAAGCCACACCCTGCACTCTATCGTTTTGAAAAAAATCCGGGGAAACCGTGTGACCGCACCTTAGTCATCATGTCTGAAGCCAGAACTGGAATCACATTTGACGGCGAAACGTTTTCGTTTCCCGAAACAAATGATATGGTCAAAACTCTTTTCGACCCAACCGTCCACAAATCCGCGTGTGAACTACTCATTGTGGCGCTTTTGATTGCAAATTCGCTTGTGTTCTACTCGGTGCTGGACAGCCAGTTGCGTATCCGCATCTTTGTCGCCATGTACGTGTTCTGGCGCCTCAGTTACAATTTCGGAATTGGATTTTTGCTCAACCAACAGTCCAACCGCTTTCGCCTTGTGAGAATCAGCGAGAAGTTGGGGCTTTTCTCCAAGGACACTAAATCCTTCTGGGCACGTTGTGTCCAGGCAGAAGTGAAGTCGCAAATGGGCCCGTCTTACTCGATCCTGGCCCACCCTGTAGCGTTTAACACCTGGTTAATCTTCAGAAAAGTGGTGGACTTGATTTTGATGGAAGACTTCATCACCTTTATGTGCGTATTTGTTGCCTGCGCCATTGATAACAACTATCAGTTCTTGCACGGCCAGCCCCTCTGGTTAACTCTGTTGCGCATGATCGTTGGTGCCTTATTGATTATCTTTAACTTCTGGGTCAAGGTGAACGCCCACAATACTATTAAGGATTACGCGTGGTACTGGGGCGACTTCTTTTTCAGACAAATCAACAACGAGGATCTTATCTTTGATGGCGTATTCGAAATGTTCCCCCACCCAATGTACTCGGCCGGTTATGTTGGCTACTATGGATTTGCATTGATAGCCCAGTCTTATACTGTTCTCACTGTGGCTGTGTTTGGCCATTTTCTCCAAATGGTATTTTTGCATTTTGTGGAGAACCCTCATATTCATAAGATTTATGGGCCGCTGCCCAATGAAACCAGCCTCAAGAAATTGGTCAAACTCAAAGATCTCTCTGCGTTTGACAATATGGCTCCATTGGTTGGTTTGGTCAACTTCAACATCTTGAGAGCAAGTGACATCATGAACTTGTTCACCTGCTTGACATATATTCTTGCCATTCCAATCATGGCGTCTTTGGGCCAGTATGAGAACAAAGTAATCGGTAAATGTTTGTTTATCATCACAGTTTTAATCAAGGCATTCGAAAGTTTGACCATCAATGGCGTTCTCTTATTACAAAGCAGCCGCAAGACTATCAGTGAGTGGTATCTTGCGAACAATATTCCAGTTGAAAAGTCTTTGAACAACTTTGCCGTGTTGTATAACTCGTTGATCAACTTGACATACTCCTCTTTTATTGGCATGAATGTGTTCAAGGTATTGACCAAGTTCGAAAACCAAGATATGCTCATTGCAAGCCACGTCTATTTGAGAGTCTTTTTGGGATTGCTTCTTATTATCACTCAAATCATGATTAACGTCTCAATTGTCGATCTGATTGGGTACTTTGGTTGGTTCTACGGTGACTTCTTTATTCCACGGAATTTCATCGTGCAACAGAGAACTCAATTGAGCAAGGCAGGCGTATACCGCTACTTGAACAACCCTGAACAGATTTTTGGCGTTTGTGGGGTTATGGGAGTTTTGATAATCATTCCTACCTACGACAATCTTATTATGTGTGCTATGTGGGTGTTGAATAACGTGTTCAGGATCTGTTGCGTTGAAAGAAGACATATGATAAAGGTTTACGGCGAAAGAGAAGTATTGCAAGACAGCGGTATGGTGAAAACAGTGAAGAAACACTTGTTACCAGGGAGCATCCAAAAACGATTGGAGACCAAGCCTTCAGTGTCTACCCAGAGAAGAAGCAACTCGGTTCTTGTTGAGACTATTGATAGCTTTATTAAGGAAATCAGAGCTAGAAACAAGTCGCCGGCGGCTACCAAAAAGAAGGTGGCCGAAATGTCACAAAACGAATTTTTCTCAGGATGTGACTACAGCTTAGAAGTGGAAGGGCTCGAGAACGACTCTGCCATTCCATATGCATTCGTTGGAACCCCGCTTAGAGTTAAATTCCGTGCTCCTGCTAACCACTCTGCAAGAGACTGGGTGGGATTATACAAGGTAGCACATACTTCATTCTCTCGTTACAGAACCACAGTTTCTTCTAACAATCGTTGGGAGTGGGTCGGAGGCGAAGAAACGGGAACAATTGAGTTTTCCGGAGAGAAGATTTTCTTGGAGGAAGGGTTGTACGAGTTTAGGTACCACATCAACGGCAAGCATGACGTGAGCTTTATTTCAACGCCATTTGAACTCAAGTTTCACAGTATCGAAGTTCCCTTGGATACAGCTGAGGCTACTGAGTTGGCCAATAATTTGAGACAGAAAATTTTTAACGTTGTCATTGATGGAGTCAAAGACAACGAGACACCAATATTTGTGGGGATTTCTCAGACCGAGGATGTTGTTGCCACGTATGAGCGCATTGCAATGCTTATTACCAAGTCTACCGGAGTCAAAGTAGGCAAAAGATTTTTGTTCTACAACGATAACGAGACGGGCAACAAGTTCACGGTGGGAGATTTGGCGTTGAGGTTAATCCATATTAAAAAGGTGATGCAAGAGTTGGCAGGAGACGAGCATCTTCACGTAAAGAAGTTAGAGTGAACATAGAATCAAAATAAAATTGTGCAGCGATTGAGTTTTGCGAAAGCGGATTACGATAGCTTCGATAGATGTGTAGTACGTATATAAGGTGTTCTCTGCTGGTTTGTAGCTGTCAAAGTAATTACTACACAGCAATAATTTGGCTGTCCATGACTCAGTATCAGGAAGAGAAGAACGACAGAACGAAATCTGAGATTAGGAAAATCTGGACCCGCGATGGGGACCTGGGACGGAATTCGTAGAATGAACAAGGCATGTATGGAAGCAGGAGCAGCTGAGTGGTCCAACCACACATGAAAGAAGAAACCTGGAGTCGCCACAGAAGGTGAAACGGTAAGAGCAGTCAAGTTGTGCGGATAAGAATACCGTAGTTGTAGAATCGAACGGTGAAAATGTACTAGGAGGACAGCATTGTTGTTACCAGTGGACGATAGTGCCATAGCAACAACTGAGGAGCCAGGACTGCCATCCAAGTATGATCCACGCAGCACCGTACTAGTACTGTACAACCATAGCGGGTAGTAGTATAGTGAGTGAGGTATCACACACCATACAGAGTACCACAGACGATACAGAGTACCACAGACCAACAGAGTACCACAGACCAACAGAGTACCACAGACCAACAGAGTACCACAGACCAACAGAGTACCACAGACCAACAGAGTACCACAGACGATACAGAGTACCATACATAGTATCATACAGCGTATAGGATACCGAAGCCACCGATAGTACTACACCGAGTGGTGCCATCGAGCACCCATCAACATAAAGCACAAAGCAGTGTATGGCATCACAGAGTAGTCACCGTAGCACCATCCACGATAGTAGCACCACCAACAATAGTAGCATCACCGGCAGAGTATAGCCGGGTGAGTACTGTACTTTAGGCCAGCACACCTCCTCACTCCATTTTCAACTCTCCAAATTCCCCCATCTCTCCTCACTCCGCCGCCAGAAGCAAAAAGCCGTTGATATTGCGTCTCACCTCCGCCGACATCCGCTCGCACGCCTCCATCAGCCGCAGCAACGACTCCGGCACCACCGTGCCGCCCTCCATCCAGAACGCCACCACCTGGTTGTTCTGCATCGCCATGTAGCTGGCCACACACTCGGAACCCGAGTCCAGGTGCGAGTCCACGGCGTGGGCATCGCCACAGACCGCCACATGGCCCGCGGAGACCACGTCCCGCATCTCGAGCGCCGCGTCCACCATCGCCACCGACGTGCAGTTGACTGCCCACGCCATGAGGTTGAGAAGCGACAGAGTCTGGGGATTGTAGGCAATCACGGTGATGAACACATCGATGGTGGACTTGGGGTACTTTTGCAAGAGAAGCGCAGACAAAAACGCCGTCTCGACAAACGACGCCACCTTGTGCTCGATTGCCGTGAGCCCCGGGCGCCCGTTCTGGTGCTGGCTGGGTCCATTGTACACCTTTTCCTGGGGTTGGGAAATGTAGGGAAGAAACTTGCAGTCGACGGAAAACAGCGCCTTGTCGACAAACAGGCCGCGGATGGGCCGCGGCCCGAACACGCTGACCTCCACGATGGCGTCGCCCACCTCGAGATACGCCAGGCCGTTTGCGTTTTTGGTGAGGCCGGATTTGAGAAAAAAGCGGCGTACGCCAGCGGCGGAGCGGCTTTCTGCGGGAAGCGGCGCGGGCGCCACGCTTGCGTCGGACGAAACTCCCAACACGGGGATTTTGGCTCCGGCGGGGCCGAGGATTCTTCTTCGGTCAGACATGGAGAAGAAAGTGGTGGTTGTTAGTGCAGAGAAGTAGCGCAGAGATGGGGCGGTGTGCAGGACATGGGTTTGGGAAATGGGAACTGGGGTATTGGGGGAGGATACTGGGGAGGATACTGGGGAGGATACTGGGGAGGATACTGGGGGAAGTCTACTAAATGTATCGGGGATACGAAGACGGAGTAACGCCGCTGGCTGGACGGAGAGGACGATAGACGTGCACCCGTACCTCCCAACCCAAACCTTCTGCCGGGACCGGTTTCTTTGATTCCATTCATTTAGAGGAATTTGAGGCGGTACTGGGGTTTTGGCGGCCCCGGGCATGCTTTGTATTTCCGGTTTTCTGCATTTTGTGTGACCGCACCCTTGTTTCTGGATCTGGACCGGGAGAACCTCCAGTGTGGTGTAACCTGTTATTTGTCCTCTCCAGCATCTGCAACCAAGCGGTAGTATGCAATCGCTAATCCAATCGGTAATCCAATCGGTAACCCAATCGGTAATTCAATCGGTAATCCAATCGGTAATATCGAATCGGTAACCCTACAATATAACACCCAAATCCATACTGTCCCCCTTACACCCGTACACCCACATGTAGGTCGTGATCGCGTCACCATGGAGAGTCTACTAGATGCTTCTACATCTTTCGCCCGCCAATGGAATCGTTCCGTGTGTTCACGAAGTCTTTTCCATTGTCCAGGCGAAATACTCAGCCGGAAAGCGTATAGTATATTTCAACAACACCACGTCGGGCCCTCTTCGGCATGCCTTAGCCGAAAGTTCTCAGCCGTGGACAAAAGACGAAAACGTCATGAAACAATTCGAGTACGAACGGGTTTCTAGTGTTTTGGACTTGGCGGAAAAACTCAGGCTGCCGGCGGATTTGGTGATTGTGGAACATTTGGATCGAATTGCCCACGAACCAGGTTCCTATACTTATGCGGAGCAGAACTGGGCGTTGGCCGAAGTGATGAAATTGGTGCCGGATGCGGTATTCATCGACGACTGGCCGTATTTGACGCGGTATTATGGCTTTGACGAGAACGCAAGTGGATCCAAGAATTGAGAATTTTGCATTCCAAGGTAGTTAATGAGCGAGTTTATACGGAGAATTTGCTGATGAAAGCAGTAGATGCCAATAGAGAAAAGGTACTAGGGTTACATTTGTGGATTCGCATAGTGAACCGATTAGAGACATAGTTCTCTTTTATGGATTGTAATCTGAAATTCGATTTTACTGAACTTTATTAAACGATTCTCCACCACCAAGATAATCGGAATAGCAATTTTGTAGGTTGCGCGCTCCAATTAGCTTAAATTGGAAAGACAAAACCACCAAGCAAAAACCAGATTCCTAATTTGGCTGATAAATTCCAAGCAATAAATACCCTAAAACTGATTCTGACTCTACCCCAAACCCTCCCACTGAAATACGCTCGGTTAATCGTCCCCAAAATGAGCCAATCCACCTCCTCCGATTTCCTTATTGGAGTGTAGTTCGGTTAGACTGCGCTCGCCCTACACAGGAATCGAGCAGCCTTCGCACTCAACACCGGAATTCCTCCCGAATCTCCCCACTTTATGCATATCTACCCTCTTGTCAGAGATTTTAACCCAGTACCGAGGCTTTCACCAGATAACTCGAACTAACGGGACAACTGCTTCAGCCAGCAACCAAATCTCCAAAACTGCACTCAAAGTGTTCGTACAACCTCACATAATTTTCTAATCTGTTCGAATCACTATAGTTGCCCTTCCACGAATAACTGTATCTTGGTATTGAATAAGTTAGCAATTGGTTAGAAGAGTATCTGAGCGCTGTTCTTTGGAGCGCGTGATTGAATGTTTCGCACTCTAGGCTAAATGTTTCGGGAGCTGTACATCCTCACGATTTCTAACACCTGAGAGGTCTTTAATCAAACTGTGCCGGTGTTGGCGAAAACAGTGGGGTGTTTCCGAGACCGAATAACGTAATCTAGAGCGGAGCAATTACGAGTGGCTCTGCACATTCTCGAGTGCCTCTACATATAGGGCCCAATTCTCAGTTTCGGCCCTATTGTTGTGCCGTCGCTAATGTAACTCGGGGAAAATCTTACGATTCCACAGAAACTATCAACAAAGACCATAGGGCCAAAGCTCTCCAATATATTGCCCACAATAGTGTTAGTGTCCGTGTTCCATTTCAACAGGGCTCCTGTACCTGCATGCCCTATCCACATACAAATTGACTGACTTCCCGTCACACACAAACATGCATAAACAGGAAAGTTGCTCCGGACAAACTGGAAGCCAGTGGAACCTAGTAGGCATTTCTCCGTAATATTTGGTGTCGGGACTGGTGATAGCTCAGGGAGTAGACAACGCAGTTATGGGATGTACGAAGGTTTTGTTCACGTCGACCTCGAGTGAATACCGGACTGCATTCAACACACAGGATCAGTGTGGAGATATGCATGGGGTATCGACTATTCTGCCGATCTAAACCTGCATAAACTCGCTGACCCCGCCGTCCAATAAATTGCAGACACTTCTCCCCCAAAATATAAATAGGGTAACACTCGTCTATTTTATCTCACTCCTTGAACCATGATGTCTCCTACTACATCCGAGTGTTCTTCTTTGGCACTACTATCGCCGTGCTCCTCATCAGCCACCCTCATCCCCCCCGACGAATGTGACTTGCCTACTTCTACTGATTTGCCAACATCTGCGACGACAGCAAGTTCCTTGTGGAGTTCACCAGATCGTGCAAACGCGTCGAACCAGCAAAACCCCGACCAAGCGGGTAATGTGGCTGCAAATCGAGAAACTCTCACCGTCATCATGCCTGACGGACGCGACCGGGTTTCGATCACGATGGACCAGATTGGGCAGTTTGTGACGCAACACGCGCATCAGCCGCTCAGCTTGACCGTGTTCCATCTTATTCTCTACCTCTTGGCCAATCATGCGCGAGATGCAAGCGTCTGCGTCAACCACATAAAGCTCTTTCACATGGGAAAGCAGTATGCGGTGCATACGTTGGGCGATTTAAACCAGCCGCAGGCGCTTTTGCAGCACATTTGCCGCCACTTTTGCACGTTCCAACTCATGTACACTGCCAACTTGGTGTCGGTGCCGCTAGCGTTACCGGTGGAAGACCTCGTGCGGCGGACGGCGCACATTGTCACCCCCAGCGACCCGGACTCGGCCGTCACCTATACCGATGCCATGCGCCGGATCATCCGCAAGTCGCTGCGGCGGAAGCTGTCTGTGGCGTCGATGGAATCTGCGGCCCAGACGGTGCTGCGGGGATCGGGGACGGACGTGGAGGACGCAGGTCTGTGCGGGGCCAAGGGACAGCGACTGTGGAAGCGGATGTTCCGCAAGCAGGGTTCTCCCCGAGCAGTGAATGTGCACTGATGATGGCGTCTGGACGTCGGAGGACCGGTGTGTGGTCCTTTCTGTTCTCTACTTAGTCCTTGCTGTCCATACCGGTCCTTACCTGGTCCATACCGGTCCCTACCGGTCCTTACCTGTGGTGGCGACTGATAGTCCTCAGTGGGTAATTTGAGAGGTGGCCCACCTCTAGCAGTGCTTCTCACTGGCATCTTAATATCGTGGGCTAGTTAGTGGGTATCTATTTATTGTATGACAAGGTGTCATCTAGTTTGTGTTGTAAGATCTCTTTTGACGTATACTTTCTGATGCGCTACAGCGAGCCATGTCATTACTTGTTCTCTACTGCCCTGAATGCATTTTTATTACCAATCTGGCTGGCTAATTGCTCTCTTTGTCGGGTTACGGTTAAATGTGCTATTTCTCTGTTCTATTAGGATCCTGCCATATGCGTGTTATCTGAAAATTTGGCAGATTCTTTGTCTCCTACTAATATTATTTGGCAATCTGGCGGCTTCGTGCTACTGAAAATCCGGGAGACCGAATAACCGAGTTCTATCTGTGTTTCCCTTGTGCCGTTCTCGCTACTGAGAGCAAGCTGGCCATTGCTGATAAGGCATTTATTCCATTACTATTTATTATCTGGCGATTTGCTGAAGTTCTCGTAGGTAGATAGCTTTCTGAGATAGTCTCCTCCGTGGCCAGAATCTGGTGTGTGTTTGTGGAAAATGCTTCGGGAATATTCCTAGAAATGTAGCTGGACTTCTACTTTCTGGAATCTACTTCTGGAAATTCAGGAATAAAATCCCAGAACTTCAGGATGTAATCCAGATTCCAATTCTGGATATACTTCAGGATTGTACTTCAGGATTGTACTTCAGGATTGTACTTCAGGACTCTACTCCTACCTGGACTTCTAATTTCTGGACCCACTTCTGGAATTTACTTCTGGACCCACTTCTGGACCCACTTCTGGGCCTACTTCTGGATCTACTTCTGGACTATACTAGTGACATCTACGGCTGAACTATACTTCTGGAATCTACTGCTGGATTCTACTCTTGCATCTACTACAGACTCTTCTGGACTACTTCTGGAAACGCCAGGAATATCCCGGCAGCATCTGGAGCCCCCAAAGTTGCATCAACTCTCTCTTTGGCCCCGAAACCTCCACAACCTCTCTCTGCACCCAACGTGGCGGCCGACGACCCGACCTAGACCTCTAATTTCTGAAGTGTGCCTGAAAACTACCCCCGAATACCTAGACTTTTAATTTCTGAAGTGTTCCTCGAGACTACTCCCTGATCCTGGTCTACACTGCTGCTACTGAACCGTCTCCTAAGCATTTTCTGTACACGAGAGGAGCTCCCGCAGCTTGTCTGCGACCATTACATGATGCGGTTGTCCAACGCTGCAAGCTCCGCCGAGCAGCTGTTGCAGTAAGCCCGGAGCTCGGCCATGGCGTCGTCCTCGTCCACTTCCGCCGCACCCAACACTGCATCGCACTTCGAAAGCTCGCTCACAAGCCAGTTGTGCCACTCGCCAAACGCAACCTCCTCCTCGAGGTCGCCCAACATGCGCAAGCTCACGAGGAGCTCGTTGCGCTTGATGCCAATGTCCTGGAGCAACAGCTTCAACTGCACCGCCACGTCGCGCTCGCGGCCCGCGCCGTAGACCGCGTCCCACGGCTGCGGCTGGTTGTAGTTGACCACAAACGACTGGTTGCGGAACAGCCGCACGCACTGCGACTGCGGCCCCAGCACCGCGGCCCGCTGCACCAACGTTTGCATGTCCTTGAGGTAGATGGCCCTCGTCAACGTCGTGGGCTCGTAGTACATGGCCTCGCGCACGAGCGCGGACGCGGCGCGGGAGTTCCAGTAGTGGGCGCTGTTGCGCGCGGCAAGGTAGGTGTTGGACACCGCAAGCACCGCGATCACCGACAAGAGCACGCGGTGGGCGGTGAAGTGGACCACCACCGTGCGCACCGAGCGCCACGTGCCCACGCCAAAGAAGATGAGCCACAGAAGTACCCACACCATCACGGAGCGGAAGATCAAGCGCAAAATGATGCGGAAGCTGAGGCGCGACGGCTCAACCTCGGCACACGCGGGCGCATCGTCGACCACCGTGATCTTGCCGTAGTGGTAGATGGCCTTGGGGATTTTGCCTGCGGTGCCGATGCGGGCCGCGGCGTCGTCCACGAGGTCGCACGCGCGGCGGAAGTACACCATGTTCAACGTGTAGCAGAGCGACTCGAAAGGGCTGCGCAACCACCACGCGGAGTCGAAGCGCACGTCCACAAAGAACTTGAGGCGGGCGCGGCCGCCGTCGAGCGCCTGGATCACCAAGCGCCTGTCGAACACGAAGCTGGGGCCCCAGTTGATTTTGAAGCGGCCGAGGGTGAGGCGCACGCAGTAGTACTCGTTGGCGATGCGGTGCTCTATTTCGTGGGTGGTGACGGCGCGGGCGGAGGCGCCGTTGTAGTAGACGAATGCGGTGACGAACTGGCGGCGCAAGTGGCCGGACACGGGGTCAGGCGCCCAGTGGGGCGGCGCGTCGGTGCTGAGGGTGACGAACGGGCTGGCGTCGTCGAGCACGCTGGACCGCGCGCCGAAGAGCACGTGGAACAACGCCTGTGGCGGCATGTTGACGTCGTGGCGGCCCACGTAGCGGGCGGAGGGCGCGAGCGGCACCGACGGCACCGGCTCCGACTTGGGCTCCGACTTGGGCTGCTCTGACTTGGGGTGCTCCGACTTGGGCTCCGACTTGGGCTGCTCCGACTTGGGCTCTGACTTGGGGTGCTCCGACTTGGGCGACGCGGGGGCCACCATGGCGCCCGGATCTGTTTGCTCTGGCGTGGAGGTGTGGGGGGCCGCGGCTCCAGACTCTCCCCCCACCCGCTCAAACGACTGCGGCACCGCGTCGCGTGCGGTCGCGGCGCGCCGCTTGCGCCCTGCGTTCTCGAGCTCCACCAACTGGTGGATGAGCCGCGTCACCCCCACCGGCACATCGCGCGCCTGGTTGGCAAACACGCAGTCGAGCATCGCCGCCACGAGCGCACCGTCGGCCAAAAACGTCTTGACCCGCACCTCGCCGCCCATGTGCACGAGCGTCACCTCGTCAAAGTGGCGCCGCGCCACGCACGAGGCCTCGGCAAACCACTCCACCGGCGCCTTGGTCAACGACACAAACCCGAGGTGGTTGATGTAGGTGTACACGTGGCGCTGGGTCGCCACCACCGTGGCGCGGAGCTCGTGGCCGCGCGCCTCCACCAACCCCGGGAACAGCACGAGGCAGCACTCGTCCGCGTCCAACGCCGACTCGAACACCGCGCGCATCTGCACGTCCTTGGCGATCCAGCGGCTGGGGTAGTTCTGCGGGAGCTCAATGCCGTCGCCGAGGGTGCGGGTGGCGTCCGCGGGCGGGATCGGCGGCTGGGTGTGGGCGCCCATGAGGGCCAAGTGGCGCACGCCCCAGTTGCACGAGCCCCACACGTTGGCGGTGAGCGCGGTGGGCACCGCGGGCTCGCCCGTGAGGCTGTAGGCGAGGAGCGCCAGCGTCGACAGCTGCGTGGCCATCGGGAGCGCAATGTGCGGCGCCGCCTGGAGCACGTGGCGGCGGAAGAGCTTGGCGTTGCGCTCGAGGTGCGCCTGCAACAGGCTCGGCGTGATCATGTCGCGGTCGGACGTGACCACGTACGCGCTGGTGAGGTCGCGGTCCGCGGGCGCGGGCGCCAGGAACTCCAGCACCAACGGCGGGTAGCGGCCGGACGCCACGCGCATGAGGCGCGCCGGCGGCGGCGCGGGCGCGGCCGCGTGCTTGCGGGCGTTGTCGAACACCGTGAGCCACAGCCGGAGCTGCGCCACCGTCTCCACCTGCAACACCACCGTGGTGTCGATGGTCTTGAGCTCGAAGCACAAGCGGCGGTCCTCGGCCGCGGCGTAGCGCGTGTTGCACAAGAGCACGCCGATCTTGTCGGTCTCGCACACCGCGGTGCCCGCGGCGTTGGCCACGAGCATGCCAAACACCCCGCCGTGCACGAACGCCCACCGCCGCACCCACACCGCCTTGGCGCCGCGCTCGGGCCACGTCTTCATGAACACGTGGCCGTGCTTGTGCACCGCGGTCTCGTGC